>JAJOOR010005141.1:0-52552 GCA_036250505.1 Solanum acaule | reverse complement strand
TAAACTGATGTTGCCCACAGAGGGGACTTACACCTACGTGGCTCGTAGTTCTGGGACTATACGGGTACGCTGAAACCCTAGTCCAACTCGGTATTATGCTACTCCCAATGAATTAAGTGGTTAACTAGTTATGACTGAATTTCTGTAAATACTGGATAGCTCGAAACTGAACATGCAAACTGAAAATGCAACAATTAATCTGATAATGATGCATTCATAAACTGAGGCATGTAAAACTGAATAACTGAAATATCTGACCTAGCATGTGTAATTCAAGAACTAAAGAAATACATAGCTAGGGTTCTGAAATTATTGCAATAAACTGAGAAATAACATGATAATCTGATTTGGAACATTTAAATAACTAATTCATGATGATCTGTTGAAATTCTAGAAACCCTAGGTCTATTCGTAATAAGGGAATCAAGAATCTGACTGAATTCTAGGGATCTAATGGGCGAAAGAAACCCACTAGTGAAATCCCACATACCTGGTGACGAATTCCACCGAGAAATCTTTTGATTTCGGGGCTGGAACTAATGGAACCTTGCTGCATTCTTGAACTAGGGTTCTTGACCTTTTTCTCCTCTCTTGATTCTAATTTTCTATGTTTTGATTAATGATTTTGACTAAGGTAAGTTCTAGTTATGTTTCTAGGCTTAAACTAATTAAAACCTCATGATTTAGGGTCTAAACGACGTATCTTAGGGGTTAAACGAAATAGGAAAAGACCAAAGGACCCCTGAATTAACTGCTGTCGGAGTGACCTACGGATTGGACCTACGGGCCGTAGGTCAATCTACGGTCTGTAGATTGCGTCCGTAAGTCAAGCCTGCTCGACAGGCCTTCACTAAAACGACCATAACTTTTTACTCGGAGGTCGGAATATAGCAAACTCGGTGGCATTGGAAAGATAATTCAATTATCTATCATATCATAGGTCATGGCACGCCTAATTCATTTTTTGATAAGAGTTATGACCATATGAAGTTGACCCATCAATATTTTTCAGCTAACTGGCTGCTGACCCTCATCTACTGTCAGACCTACGGACCGTGGATCGAATGACGGTCCGTGCTGGTCGACGGTAGTTTGTGTCAGAGGCTGGTAAGGGAAGTCTTGATCCACGGACATAGACCACGGACCGTGGTCTGATCTACGGACCGTGGGTCTATTCGTGAGTCGAGACTTAGCCAATTTTCTGAGCTGGTTTGGGGAGGGGTTGCAGTGGTGAACCACGGACCACCAGCACGGGCCGTGGTCTGACCTACGGTCCGTGGATGGTGACCGTAAGTTGCACCTGCAACTTCTCATAATCTGTATTTTTTTGTCTGTTTCGAATACGGGGTGTTACCAAATGGTTCAGCAGGGTCGGCTCGGGACTGAGTTTTGGCATTAGGATCTAGTTGCTCCCCTCGATTTTAGGGCGTGACACTCTTACTGAAGGAATGCAATAATAGTATATAAAGAAACAAAATGGATTTACAAGAGTTGTAAACTGAGAAATTCAAAGAAACGCAACGAAAACAACATAATTAAGGATCATTGACCAACAAAAGAAGAATATATTGATGGTACTTAAGAAAGGATTATAAGGCTACTCTTTGGAATAGCTTTAAATGGCAATATTTGTCTATTTTTATCAACACCGGCAGGTCGCTTAGGACTCATCAATATATTATCGAGAAGAGTAGACGTATTGTCTGTGTCTTTAAAGAATACTCATGAGAGCAATGGTCATATTTTACTTTTGTACCTTCAAAAGTAACAATTTCTGTAAAATTATCCCACACATCATATCATTTTTCCCTTTTTAGCAGTAGCTTACGCGGTTGTTTCAGATTCACTTTCTATATGTGAGTCCTCACTTTCACCCATCACCTTATCAATTTGTTTGTCTTCAGTCATCTATGAGTTTGATTTTGAGTAATTGTGATAAAAAAAATCAATATAAAAAATTATCAAAATCAAAAGTGATTGGGAATGCCCAATCACAAGTGACCCCAAGCTAACCCTACTGGCATGACATGAGCAAACTAAGAATAATAATAACTAATGTGGAAACTTAAATATAATGAAAATAAAAGTGATTGGGAATGCCCATTCTAAAACTTAATATATGAAATCTGAGAGTTTAATACAAGAGAAATATAACACCCAAATACTAAGCTGAATCTAACTATGTCTGAAAATAAGCCTCTAAACAAAATAGAAGTGCTGGGACATGCCCCAGCTAAATCTAGCAAAAACTAAAGACTAAAAGCGATAAAATAGTCATGTCACTAGCCCTCAAAGAATAAGGACTCACCATTGATACTGCTGAACTAAAGATCGTGAACCGATCTATGCGTGATCTGGAAGCTGAGACCCTGGACCTACATCACGTGAAGATGTAGCGGAAAGTATCTATCAGTACTTGAAAGGTACTGAGCATGTAGGATAATGTAAAGTTGAAATAAACATATAACTGAACAAGCAATAAAACAAGTATGTAATCTGCATCTGATTAAGATACTGAATACTAAGGTAACTATATGCAACGAACAATATAACATGTTGAGACTGAATACTGACTGTACTGAAATATGGTCAATGCAATGGAGTCTGACTGAACTATAGGAGCTACTAATAACCGATAATAATACAACATGAGCTAAATATGGAGTCCGATATATACACCATATCGAGAGGACCCACTATACCCTGCAAGAGGTATAGAGGCATGCTGGCATGATCACTAAAATGATGCCCACAGAGGGGACTTACAACCTACGTGGCTTGTAATTTTGGAACTATTCGGGTACGTTGAACCTTAGTCCAACTCAGTATTATGTTACTCCCAATGGATTAAGTGATTAACACACTATGACTGAATTATTGTAATATGCTGGATAGCTCAAAACTGACATGCAAACGAAGAATGCACATAAATAAATGATAATGACACATTTAAAAACGGAGGCATGTATATCTGAAATAACCGAAATATCTGACCTAGCATGTATAATTCAAGAATTAAAGAAATACATAGCTAGGGTTCTGAAATTCATGCAAGAAATGAAGTAATAACATGATAATCTGATTTGGAACATGTAAATGAATAAATTATGATAATCTGCTGAAGTTCTAAAAACCCTAGGTCTAATAATGATAAGGGAATCAAGAATCTGACTGAAATCTAGGGACCTAATGGGTGAAAGGAATCCACTAGTGAAATCCCACATACATGGTGAAGAATTCCATAGAGGAATCTTTCGATTTCAGGGCTAGAAATGATGGAACATTGTTGCGTTCTTGAACTAGGGTTGCTCGCCTCTTTCACTTATAATTTCCTAAGTTTCGATAAATGATTTGACTTAGGTAAGTTCTAGTTGTGATTCCAGGCTAAAACTTACCAAAACCACGTAGTTTAGGTGTCCAACAAATTGGGGAAAAGATCGAAATAACCCTACTTAAAAATCTAATGAGGCCGACCACGGCCACTTTCACGAACCGTTGAGATGGTCGTGGTCTGAGGTCCAATGGCTACTGAGTTCTGGGGGCCTTCTTCACGGGCCTTACCACGGTCCGTGTGAGGGACCACGGACCCTGAAGGTCCTCGTGGTGTTCACTTGGGCTGAGGTTTGGTGGCTCAGGATTTAGGGTCCACTGGCTAGGCTTCTACGGACCGTCCCATGAACCGTGTGGGGGACCACGGACTGTGAGGATCCCCATGGTCCTCACTTAGAGGTGGGGGTCTAAGGTCTAGGCTAGGGGGGGCTACTGCCTGACTATTCACGGATGCCACCACGGTCCGTCATCAATACCACGGTTCGTGAAGGGTCCCGTGGTCTGACATTTAGGCCTGGTGGAGTGGAACTCCAAACCACGGACAGGTCAACGGACCGCGGACCCTATCACGGTCCGTGAACCCAGCCGTGGTTCACTCCTTCAGGTAAG
This sequence comes from Solanum acaule, assembly GCA_036250505.1. Classification (NCBI taxonomy): domain Eukaryota; kingdom Viridiplantae; phylum Streptophyta; class Magnoliopsida; order Solanales; family Solanaceae; genus Solanum; species Solanum acaule. Next base: position 48,613 of record JAJOOR010005141.1, on the reverse strand, counting down.
TTTCTGAAAAAATAATTTGGGTCTACTTTTCGAGGTGTTACAATATCTGCCCCTTGGAAACATTCATCCTCGAATGAAGGCTAAACTAGCTGAAATGGAGGAAAAAAGCTGCAAACCCTACCACTAAACACTGGAAACTGATTTTTGATTGAACTAAGTTCCAAGAACATGCAAATACGCTAAAAATGCAAGTACAAACTGAAGGAACATGATACTAATACTGAATTTTTGCATGATTGACTGAAAAACTGAAGAGGAACTATTACCTCAAGCTGGGATGGAATCGGAAGGAAAGAGGTGAGGATACTTGACTTTCATGGCTTCTTCTGCTTCCCAAGTAGCTCCTTCTACGGATTGACTCCTCCACAAAACCTTGACTGAAGCGACTTCTTTGTTACTCAACCTTCGAACCTAACGATCAAGGATTTCAACTAGTACCTCTTCATAAGTGAGACTATCCTTCACATCCACACTTTCCAAAGGCACAATAAATGCTAGGTCACCTACACACTTCTTCAACAACGAAATGTGAAAGATTGGATACACTGCTGCTAGTTCTGTTGGAAACTCTAACTCATAAGCCACTTTACCAACCCTTTTCAAGATCTTGTAAGGGCCTACATATCTAGGACTGAGCTTCCCTTTCTTGCTGAATCTCATCACCCCTTTCATAGGCGACACTTTCAGGAAAACCCAATCATCAACTTGGAACTCTAGTTCCCTTCTCCTGACATCTGCATAAGATTTCTGGCGACTCTGGGCTATCTTAAGTCTATCTCTAATGAGTTGCACCTCCTCCATAGCTTCATGTACTGAATCTGGCCATATTAAGGCTGCTTCACATACTTTAAACCAACCAACTGGAGATCTACATCTATGCCCATACAATGCCTCATAAAGGGCCATCTGAATGCTGGGATGATAACTATTATTGTAGGCGAACTTTATAAAAGGAAGGTCATGATCATCCCAACTACCCTTGAAATCAAACACACAAGCTCTCAACATTTCCTCTAAGGTCTGAATGGTACGTTCTGCATGCCCATCCGTCTACGGATGAAATGCGGTGCTAAGATTAACCTGAGTACCAAGGCCTTTCTGAAATGACTTCCAGAAATAAGAGGTAAACTGAAGACATATATCTGAGATGATAGACAGAGGAACCCTATGCAACCTAAATATATCATTAATGTAAAGCTTAGCGTAGTCCTCCGCCGAATCTATAGTCTTGATCGCCAAAAAGTGTGAAGACTTATTAACTCTATCAACTATCACCCCAATGGAGTTATGTTGTTTGCGAGTACGAGGTAAACCTGTGATGAATTCCATGTTGATCACTTCCCTCTTTCAAGTAGGAATGTCAATCTCTTGAGACCTCCTGGTTTCTGATGTTCTACCTTGACTTTCTGGCAACTAGGGCACTTAGCCACAAAATCCACTTTATCCCTTTTCATACCATTCCACCAATAGACTTCCCAAAGATCACGGTACATCTTAATGGCGTCTGGATGAATAGAATATCTGGAGTTATGGGCTTCAACAAGAATCTTCTATCTTAACTTACCCACCTTATGAACACATAATCGACCCTGATAGCAAAGCACACTATCTCCCTCTGGGGAGAAAACATCCACCCTCTGCTAGTGGATTGCACCTTTTAGCTCAAGCAATATCGGATAACTTTATTGATTTTCCTTAACTTCCACTACCAAAGAAGATTCTGACCTATTCTGAAGTGTTACACCACCATCTGATATGCTCATAAGATGAACTCCTAGGCGAGCAAGTCTGTGAACAACTTTTGCTAGTTCATTTCTTTCTTCCTCTACATATTCTACACTACCCATAGATAGTCTGCTAAGAGCATTTGCTACTACATTGGCTGTACCAGGATGGTAATGCACACTCATATCATAATCCCTCAGGAACTCAAGCCATCTTCTCTAGCGAAGATTCAACTCTTTTTGGGTGAACACATACTGCAGGCTCTTATAGTTTGTGAACACATCTACGTGAACACCATACAAGTAATGCCTCCAAATCTTAAGTGCAAACACCACTGCTGCAAGCTCGAGGGCATGCGTTGGATAGTTATTCTCATGTACCTTAAGAAGTCTAGAAGCATAAGTTATAACCTTACATCACTGCATTAACACACAATCAAGGCCGACTCTGGATGTATCATAGTAGATAACATAACCATTTGAACCCTCTGGTAGAGTCAAAATAGGAGTTGTAGTCAACCTGGTTTTTAATTCTGCGAAGCTTTTCTCACATTTTGAAACCTAACCTTCTTCTGAGTCAACCTAGTCAATGGAGAGGCTATGGATAAGAATCCTTCCACGAACCTTCTGTAATAACCCTTTCGACCTAAGAATCTTCTGATATTTGTAGGAGAGGTAGGTCTGGGCCATTGTTTCACTAATTCTATTTTCTGGGAATCTACTCAAATCCCTTCACTAGACACAATATGCCTAAGAAAAGCAACTGACTCCAACCAAAATTTGCACTTACTGAACTTAGCAAATAATTGATGTTCTTTAAGAGTTTGCAGAACAACCCTCAAATGACTCACATGTTCTTCCTCATTCCTAGAAAAAATGAAGATATCATCAATAAAGACAATAACGAACAAGTCCAAATACTGCTTGAACACTCTATTCATCAAATCCATAAAAGTTGCAGGAGCATTGGTTAGTCCAAATGACATTACTACAAATTCAAAATGACCATACCGAATTCTAAAGACTGTCTTCGGAATTTCACTATCTGTGACTTTAAGCTGATGATACTAGGATCTGAGGTCTATCTTTGAGAAATGACTAGCACCCTGAAGTTGGTCAAACAATTCATCAATTCTGGGGATGGGATATTATTCTTGATTGTGGCCTTGTTCAACTGCCTATAGTCAATGCACATTTTGAGAGAACCATTTTTCTTCTTTACGAACAACACTAGTGCACCCCAAGGGGAAATACTAGGTCTGATGAAGCCTTTATCTAGAAGGTCTTTTAACTGCTCTTTCAATTCCTTAAGCTTAGCTGGAGCCATTTTTTACGAAGGAATAGAAATAGGTTGTGTATCTAGAAGAACATCAATTCCAAAGTCGATTTCCCTTTTGGGAGGAACTCCGTGAAGATCTTCTGGAAACACTTCTAGGAACTCATTGACTACTGGAACAGACTCAAGAGTTGGGGTTTCAGAGCTTGAATCCTTAACCCGAACTAGATGATAGACACAACCCTTAGAGATCACTTTTCTAGCCTTAAGGTAAGAAATGAATCGACCCATATGCGCTAAGATCTACCCTTCCGTTCTAAGATTGGTTCATCTGGAAACTAAAAACGAACAATCCTAGTTCTACAATCAGCTGAGGCATAATAGGAATGTAACCAATCTATGCCTAGATATCGAAATCTACCATTTTTAACTCTATAAGATCTGCTGAGGTAACTTTCTGAGAGACTGTGATAAGGCAATTTTTGTATACCCGTCTAGCTATGACTGGATCACCAACTGGAGTAGAGACTGAGAAGGGTTCTGAGAGAGTTTTTGGGCTAATACTGAATTTGATCGCTATATAAAGAGTTACAAAAGACAAAGTAGCCCCTGGATCTGACAATGCATAAACATCAAGATCAAAGACTCGTAACGTATCAGTGACTACATCAGGAGAATCTTTCTGATCTTGGCGAGCCTGAAAAGCATATAACTTGTTTTGGCATTGACCGCCACCTGTACCAGATGAGTTACCCTGCTGAGTCGGGTGACCTGTTAGTGGTGCTGAAGTTGTGGACTGAGCTATATTAGCATTTCTTCTTTGACCCTGCTTAGAAGGACAATCCCTCAACCTCTAATCAGACTGACCATACCCAAAGCATCCTTCATTTCCTGCAAGGCACTCGCCCGAAAGGTTCTTACCACAGTTAGGACAAGTTGGGTATGTTTTGGTACATGAAACACTTCCCTGAGACTTAGAGCCTGATGCCCTACCTTTCTAATCTTGTCTGAACTTGGAGGATGGAGCACTGGCTGATGAAGGGGCTGGGGTTGAAAATTTATGTTGACCCTGCGAGCGATTTCCACCACCCAATTTCTATTAAGAATACTCATAGTTCCCAGTCCTAGCCTTCTTATTTTCCTTAGCCTATTACTTAAGCTTATCACCCTCAACCTGCTGAGCATGAGTCATGAGCCTAGAGATATGCATGTTTTCCAGCAACATAGCATTTCTGCACTCTGTTTTTACCAAGTCTGTCACTCCATACATAAACTTATTCATCCGAGCCCTGGAGTCAACAACCATGTGAGGAGTATACTTGGAGAGTTGGGTGAACTTGAGCCCATACTCTTGGACTGTCATAGATCCCTGCCTCAAATTCATGAACTCCTGAGTTTTTGCCTCCCTCAACTCTCTTGGGAAAACCTGTCCTGAAAGGTCTCACTAAAGAAATCCCAAGTGATAGGAGATGCATGTGTACCTTTGTTCTCCCTCCACTGAGTATACCAGATATGAACTACATTCTTAAGCTGGTAAGATGCCAACTCAACTGGATCATTTCCAGTTACTTGCATCACTTCAAAGATCTTCTTGACCTTATCAATGAAGTTTTGCGGATCTTCTCCAACTTACGATCCTAAGAAATCTGGCAGATTCATCCTAACAAAATCCAAACTCTAGTTGCAGTTGACCCAACATTAGCATTTGCTTGAATTGGAACCCGTTGATTGTTCTGGTTGGCCACACTCTAAGACAGCATCTGAATGGCGTTCTTGAATTTTGCATTCGAAACTTCCTGATCTGGGACTTGAGGAGTTGCGTTTGCATTCCTGGCATTCACATTCCTAGCGTTAGCTCTACGAGGAGGCATGATCGAAATGCAAAAGGACGAGTCAGAACGAGGAATTAGATCATACCTTACGCATGATAAGAGTAACAAGAAAGATGAAGATTTCCTAAAACACTTTATAGGCTCCCTCTCATTAGATGTGGTGTGCACTATACACCTATGAAAATGACTCTATTTAGTGCGGCTTTTCAGACATCCTAGGACACAACAAAGCAAGTATGGAATCTGCACATGATAAAGATACTGAATACTGAGCTAACTGAATACTGACTGTACTGAAATGTGGTCAATGTAATGGAGTCTGACTGAACTGTAGGAGCTACTACAGTGTGAAGGTGAAGTAATTGTTGTCTCTTGAAAATTTAATCAAGAAGAGTGTAGAGAAGTTTTATATCATATGATAATAGTTGATGGAATTTCTTTTAGCTTTGTTGAGAAAGAAGGCTTAAGAGTTTATGAAAGTGGTGCAACCTCATTTTTGGATCCCATCTTGTAGTAGTGTGACTAGGGATTGTTTTAGCCTTTTTAACGAAGTAAAACAAAAATTAAGGAAGTAATTTATGGAAACAAAACAGAGAATCTATATCCTCACTGACACTTGGACTTCTGTACAACGGATTAATTACATGTGTATCATGGCCCATTGAATTGACAGTGAATGTAATACGCATAAGAAAATACTTAATTTGTTAGGTGCTTATGTAACTGAAGGATAAATCAAATCTTCATTGTCACGGTTGATAACATCAACTCAATCGATTTGATTGTAAATCAATTTTCTAAGCAATTGACTAAGATGTAAACTGATTTGATGAACGGTAATCACATTCAAGTGAGGTGTGTGGCGTACATTGTGAATCTTATCGTCCAGGATAATTTAAAAGAAAATTATTTTTCTATTTAACGTGTAGACATGTCGTGCAATATGTTAGAAAGTCTCCTGCAAGGTTTAAAAGGTTTCAAGAAAGTTGTGATGATGAGCAACTCAATTGCAAAAATATTTATGCTCTACCTAATGTTAAGTAGCGCTATTGAATTTGAGAAAATATTTTCAAATTATGCTTCTCGCGAAATTGTCCTGAGACATGACTTGGAGAATTCTTTTGTTAAAGTTAGAATCATTGCAGGTGAACTAGTGAGCAGCGATCGGGTGCACATGAAAAGAATTACCAAATTTCTTAAATTGGTTTTCTCCTTACTTTGAAAATATCTGGATTAGTTTATCTGACATCAAATATTCATTTCCTTGAAATTTGTGTGATCGTTCTTTATTTGAATCAATTGATTGTTGTTGACATTGAATTTTGGACTGGCATTTTTAAATTTTTATTTTTTAAATAGTTCAAAATTTATTTTCTCCAACTTTATACAATTATTGATAATTATCCTTATTTTTTAAAATGTTATGATTTTTATTAGTTTATTTTGAATTTTGATTGATTTTAATTATTAATATTTTTTCACAGTGCGTAGAATATGAAATATTGTTTAATTTTTCTAAACCATCATTTTTCATTAAATTATATTTTTATATGCTATTAATTATAGTTATTTGAGCACAATCTATTAATTCATTAAATACAACTAATGAATTACATATATAAATATTTAATTATCATATTGATTTTAGCACAATTTTAATAGTCAATAATTTTGATTGCTTTTATAATGCTTTACTTAATCATAAAGTAAATAATTGATGAATATTTTTAGGTTTTTGGGGGTGGGGGGAAGGAATTTCTAAAAGGGAGAGTCCTGAAAAAAGTTTTCCCCTCCATGTATTGATCTCAACTCTACCATTGTTCTGTGAAACAACTTAAACCACCACTCATCTTCTCTTCTTACTGTTGGAGAAGACAACAAACAAGACACCACCAAACCACCAGAAAGCCTCCACTACCAACCACACTCTAGCTTTCTCCCTCACCACAACCTCTCACTAATAGAAGAACTCATAGGTGAGATCAAAGTTTCGGCAAAATACGATAACCAAATGAGCTTAAAGCTTTTACCAAATCCAAAACCACTGCCTTACACTCCTTCTCCCTTCTCATGCTGCTATCTGTGAGGAACTCCACCCTCCGATGAACCGAAGCACCAAACAACAACCAACAGTAGCTCCGCCAACAACAACACCGCCTGAAACGAAAACCCCACTCCATCCTCTTTGCCACTCCAACGAATGGCAAACGAGCCACCAGATCTGACTACCAAAACCCCTTCCCGTCCTCTTCACTACTTCGGTGAACACAAAAGAATCCCCAGATCTCACAACCAAAACCCCATCCATCCTCTTCACCACTCCAGTGAACACAAACAAACCCCCAGATCTTACAACCAAAACCCCCACTCCGTCCTCTTCTACTCTCCAGTGGATGACAAACAAACCCCCAGATCTCACCACCAAAACCCTAGTCCGTCCTCTTCGCCACTTCAGTGAATGACAAACAAACCACTAGATCTCACCAGAAAAACTTTACTGCTCCACTTCATTGGTGCTCAAAACTGCAACCAGCAAGCTCAAGCTCGCGCAACAAACAAACAACCCTCTTACCCACTCCCCTTTTACGTTTTTTTTTCATTTTCAGGTTTTTTTGTTGACATCAACTAACAAAAATGAACCAGGTCTGCATTAACCCTCCATTTCTGACGAGATTTGCTACTCTGGCGTCATCTGTTTTGAAGTCTATTTTGATCTTTCCTGTGTTTCTTTTACTTTTTATTTGTGAGAATGTCTTTTGTTAGTTGACTAATTCAAAAGTTTATTGCTATTAGTGGAAGTACTTTTAGGAGTTTATTATGTTTCCAGTTAACTAGCTCTAGGAGTCGTAATTAGTTGATGTTAGTGAGTTAGCAGGTAATGGGTTAGTGCTAAACTAGTGCCTTATTTTTTTCTCTCGGTTTGTTTGTTTCCAAGTTCTATTTAGAGACTTGTATCGTTGTTTTTGAAAAGCAATAGAAAAGATCAATTTCTCTATGTTAACATCTTGTTCGAGTAGTCGCTCATATCTTTAGCCAACATCTTTGGCAGTGTTGTTTAATTTTAGTAAGGTTGTTGTTATTTTAATATAGCTTTAATCTACTCTTTAGATCTGGATAGAAAAGTTAAAACTTAACAAGTTATATTCTTTTCTTGTTAAGTTTGATTAAGTATTATTACATTTTTTTAGTGTTGATAATTTTAGTTTAGATGGTTGTTGTAGTGTTGGTTGTTCTCGAGTGATGGTGAACTTTTCCAGTCAACCTTTTGGTTAATTAAATAATGATTTATTATTAGTTTTGGTTATTGTGGATGGCAGTTCATGTTTTTTCCCACCTTTGTTAACCTACTTTGTTTGATTATTAATTTTCCATTGTTAGTGATTGTTGTTAAGAACTATTTTTCATTAATTCTTTACTTCTCTATTTGATTTTAAGCATTACATAATAAATTTACTTTTAGTGATTATTGTTAAGAACTATTTTGCATTAATTCTTTACTTCTATGTTTACGTTTAAGTATTAGATAATAAATTTACTTCGGTTATCATTACATTTTTATCACTTTTAGGTATTTCATATTTCAAATAACTGTCTTTTATACTTTTTAGTTAATTCTATTTAAGTTATATATTAAAATTAGCCAATGAAAAAAAAATTATAGATGGTTTTCGAGGCCTCCCTATTTTTTGAAAGACGAAAATTTTAATTTATACTCATACATATTATATGTTGAAATTGGCCGATGAAGAAATCATCGTTGATTTTCAAGGCTCTCATGTTTATAAAACGGGTTTTATTTTGTTTAACATTATTTCTTGCTATTTATTTTATTCATATTAAATCATAAACAATATTTTTACTAAGTGTGTTTATAAGTACCTAGAGTTGCTTTCCAAGGAAGATATTCGAAAGACATTTGAATAGTATTTTTATGTATATATTTTTTAATGATAGGAAAACATTAGGTTGTTTTTCATATTATTATTTAATATATTATTTGTATATATTTTATGTTTCATATATTTGTACTTTGTTTTTATCTCCTTATCAATTTTTAAAAAAATATGAGTTTAGCTTGGACTCACAATTGTGAATTCTGAAGGGTGCTAATACTTCCCTTCAAAATAACTTGAACTCTTACAAAGAATATTTTGGTTTTGTAAGCTATATTTTAATTAATTAATTGGTTTCCTAGTTATTTCCTAAATTTAGGTGAGGAATCTTAAATCTTTTCTTAAGATTTTTTTAAATTTAATTTGATTGAAGTATTATCATTTTTTGAGTCTCATGACATTGCACCTTATTTATAAAAATGAGGATGTAAACAATTGCAAGTGAAGATACTGATTTAAGTGATATCGCAACGAAGATGAAAGAAAAAATTGATAAGTATTGGGGTGATCCAACAAAAATAAAAAAGATAATTTTTATTTCATATTTTTTGGATCCTTGTTACAACCTTGAATCAGTTGGCTATGCACCTATAAAGATGTTTGAGGAAAATGATAATAATTCTGATGCACAACAATCCTTCTCCAGAAAATATGAAAAATGGATGATCCTAATCTTTCTCAATAGTTTTTTTTTTTCATTTAATTTACAGATATTCTCTAACTCTTCAATTTTCTACATAATGGATTGTCGCAAAGAGGTAAAAAAAACCAAAAAAAATAAATCTTGGTTCATTGTTCTTGTTTGTATTAGCTTTTTTCTTGCTTATTTTATTTCCTTGAGAATTCAAAGTTGGGTAACAGTTTCTTGGGTCTTCCTGAAGTTCATCATATGATCTTTGCTTCTATATTTTGCATTTTACATGAAACAAGACTATTCAGTAACCCTTTTGCATAATTTTAAATAGGGGTGTTCACGGTTTGGATAAAAACCGATCCAAATTGAAAAATCGAACCGAACCGATAAAATAAAACCAATTTTATTTGAGTTTGGTTTGTTTGGTTTTGGGTTTTTGAAAACCGATAGTATTTGGTTTGGTTATGGTTTTATTCGAAAAAACCGAAGAAATAACCAAACCAATGAATTATATACATATATTTTATTAATATATATACTTAATATATTGTTTTTTATAAACAATTTTAAATATCTTATATATATTCTCATTAAAATTTCATTATAATTTACCTATTAAAAGCAAAAATGTCCAAGATGAAAACATTTATCTTAATGATTTCATGTATATAACTGTCTATGACAATTCTTTGTGGACTAAAAATGTTATTGTCTCTTCCTTCTAGTCCAATACAGTGAATTTTAAAGCTTTATTGATAGTAAATTTAGTGATCAAAAGTTTAGTAATATAAGTCATTCTAACTATTTTTTGTTTTGAATGGATTGTTGTCATTTTTTCACATTTTGAATGAATTGTTTCTTTTATTTTTGTATATGGTTAATAACCGAAATCGATAACCACCAAACCGATAAATGTATATTATATTTGGTTTGGTTTGGTTTTGATAATTTTAAAACCGATTAAGTTGTTTTGGTTTTGGTTTTGGCCAATAGCCGATCCAAACCGACCCGTGAACACCCCTAGTTTTAAGTTTAACTAGATATTATTATTTTTTACTAGTAGATTGAGGGTGGGGTTCTGAATTGTCTTTTTTCATTAATTTTAGATATCCTTTTAGGAGTATTAAGCATATGAATATGTAGTTTGAGCTTCTTCTTGAGGTTTTGAATTGTCTTTGTTCATTAATTTTAGATATCCTTTTAGGAGTATTAAGTATATGAATATGTAGTTTGAGCTCCTCCTCCCCCTCCTCCTTCCACGCCCCCCCACCCCCCGTCCTCCTCCTCCCCTTCCTCCCCCTCCCCTTCCTCCTCCTTCTCCTCCTCCAATTATATAAAAATGTAATGAATTTTGATTTTTGATTAAACAAAGAGAGGAACAAAGTAGAAGGAGAATGATATAGAAGGTTCATGGTATATATAACTGTATTTCCTTTGTAACTTAGAAGATAAGTCAAGAATGACAATATAGTGACTTAATGTTGTAATTATGGGTGTTCACGGGTCGGTTTGGATCGGTTATTGGTCAAAACCAAAATCAAAATAACTTAATCGGTTTTAAAATTATCAAAATCAAACCAAACAAAATATAATATACATTTATTGGTTTGATGGTTATCGGTTTCGGTTTGGTTTGGTTCGGTTATTCTGTTACTAACCATATACAAAAATAAAAGAAACAAATCATTCAAAATGTGAAAAAATGACAACAATCCATTCAAAACGAAAAATATTTAGAATGACTTATATTACTGAACTTTTGATCACTATATTTACTATCAATAAAGCTTTAAATTCACTATATTGGCGTAGAAGGAAGAGACAATAACATTTTCAGTCCCACAAAGAATTGTCATAGACACTCATATAAATGAAATCAATAAGATAAATGTTTTCATCTTGGGCATTTTTGCTTTCAATAAGTAAATTATAATGAAATTTTAATCAATATATATATAAGATCTTTAAATTTGTTTATAAAAACAATATATTAAGTATGTATATTAATAAAATATATGTATACAATTCATCGGTTCGATTCTGTTATATCTTTGGTTTTTCGGAAAAAAAGCATAACCAAACCAAATACTATCGGTTTTTAAAAATCTAAAACCAAACAAAACTCAAATAAAATTGGTTTTATTTTATCGGTTTGGTTCGATTTTTTGGCTTGGATTGGTTTTTATCCAAACCGTGAACACCCCTAGTTGTAATAATAGGATATTGAAGATATGTACCTTAAAAATATACAACATTTTATTGGGTTATTGACAAAGATGCTTCCATTGGACATTGAAAATGGGTCAATCCGTTGAAAACCAGAATCAATTACTAGTAGTCAAGTAAGTACCCTAGGTAAAGGACTTTTAGATTCACTCATGAAAGATCTAAAGCAATATAGAGCTGTCAGTGGAGGTGTGGATGCTAGAATAGAATTAGATAAATATTTTGGTGAATAAACTGAGGATGGCACTAAAGACTTTAGCATCCCACTTTGGTGGAAAATGCCCAAAGTTAGATTTACAATTCAAGCTTAAATGACTTGTGATATATTAGTTGTTCCATTTTCAAGTGTCGCATCTGAATCTGCATTTAGTATGGGAGGACGTATTCTTGATTTTGTTTAGGATTTCATTGTTCCAAAATTGGTGCATGTTTTAGTTTGTCTTCAAGATTGGCTACAAAGTGAATAATTCAAGTAACTTATTAGTGTTGAAGAAGATCTGGATAATCTCCAGCAAATTGAAAAAAGTATTAGTACTTTTATTATATTTATTGTATATTGTTTTTGAAAATAATTTGTATTTGTTGTACATTTAGGGTCTCTTCAAATTTAGCTAGCACGGGAAAAGATCCTACCGTATTTGACGTGTAGTACAGTTGTACCTAGAAAGTGACTTTGACAAGTTCAGTTTTTAAAAAATTAGGCTATTGGATAACTAAGAAATTTCTGGGTTATGCAAAAAGTCTGTTAAAGAAATGTAGGAATGATTTAATGGCCACAAAATGACGCAAATGTCAAAAGGAGATACTGAAGATTTCTAAGCTTTTAGATTACCATGGTATGGATTATGAACAGGGAATAACAATGGTATGATTCTAACTTATATAACACATGAATTGATAGAGGCTAATACATATAGTGGTTAAGGTAGATATATCTCACATTGAGAAGGATGGGAAACACACTTGGATAGATCATACTGTTCTTGCTGACGAATTTTGAACTAAACTTTTATAAACGGTAGTTAATAGATATGAATCAAAGAAATAATTGAAGAAGGTTTATAGGGTGAGTTAAATTTAAAATTGTTAGTGAATTGATACAATTCAACATTCAGAGAAATGATTGTAATGCAATCTTGAAGCTAAGTAGAAACAGTCGCAACATCCTTTTATTTGTTTTGTTAATATTTTATCTTCCTTTTCTATTACGACCAACATTCTTTTTGTTTGTTTTGAAACTTGTTCTTTTTTTACCGAAAGATTCATATTTGAATCTTCTTTAGTCGATAGATTCCAATTAAATTCAACTTCAACTAGTGAGAGCTTGTTAATACACTGTTGAGTGGAAGAAAACATGACGAGATAATCAAAATAAGATTAACAATTTATTTTATTTGTAAAATACATATTAACAAAAAGTAAACAAGAAGAAAACTATTATTGGACGATACTAGAAATTTGTTGAAAATATATGATATTATAAAGTAGGATAGACATAAGGTTTATATGAATTACCTTATAGAAGCATCGATGGAATGAAATTTTATGCTTCTCGCTATTCCTTGCATGATATGTTAATTTTCATCATTTTCATATCTTGTCAAAAGATTTGAACCATAATTGACTATATTTTCATTTAAAATATGATTTTTATTATTCGAAAGGCTATCTCCACATATATCACGCAATATCAACCAAGTTACATGTGAACATAATGTTACAGATAATACTGATCATATTTTAAATGACATATTGTCAATTTTAGCTCAAATTTTTTGACAAGATATGAAAATGTTAGAAATTATCGTATCACGTAAGGAATATCAAGAATAATAAATTTTGTTCCATCGATAACCTCTATAAGACGATTCATATAAACATTATGTCTATCTTACTTTAGAACATCAAATATTTTTAATGTAACACCTCAAAAACCAGACCCAGAAAAAATTGCAGAAAATTATCTAAACCAGTGAACCACGGAAGGGATCACGGACCGTGATAGGGTCCACTCCCCCTTGACCTCCCCGTGGTCATGACTTGGACTCCACCAGGATGTGACCCTTCACGGGTCGTGGTCTTCATGACGGGCCGTGGTGGCCCTCGTGGAGGCTAACCAGTAGGCCCCTAAGCCTAGCCCTTAGACACCCCTCGCCCAAGTAAGGACCACGGGGACCTTCACGGTCTGTGGTCCTTCACACGAGCCATGGGAGGATCTATGATAGTAGACCCTCAGACCATGGGAACCTTCACGGTCCATGGTCCCTCACACGGTCTGTGAGAGTGGCCGTGGTCGACTCTATCAGCAGTTTAAGTCAGGGATCTTTTAGTCTTTTCCTTTTATGTTGGATCCCTAAACTACGTCGTTTTAACCCTAAACTACGTGGTTTTGACCAGTTTTAGCCTAGAAACATAACTAGAACTTACCTAAGTCGAATCATTCATTAAAACTTAGAAATTTTAGAAGCGTAAGAAGAGAAAGAGGTGAGCAACCCTAGTTCAAGAACACAACAAGGTTCCATCAGCTCCAGCCCCGAAATTGAAAGATTTCTCCGTGAATTTCATCACTAGGTATGTGGGATTCACTAGTGGGTTCCCTTCACCCATTAGGTCCCTATTTTTCAGTAAGATTCTTGATTCCCTCAATATTATCTAGACCTAGGGTTTCTTGAATGTTAGAATTGTTAGGTTTTTAGCTGTTAGAATGATCCAAATCAGATTATTATGTTATTACTCAGTTTATTGCATGAATTTTAGAACCCTAGCTAAGTAGTTCTTCAGTTCTTGAATTACACATGCTAGGCCACATATTTCAGTTATTTCAGATATACATGCCTCAGTTTTGAATGTGTCATTATATGTTTATTAATGTGCATTGTCAGTTTACTTATCATTTTAAGCTATCTAGTATATCACAGAAATTCAGTCATAATGTGTTAATCACTTAATCTATTGGGACTAGCATAATACCGAGTTGGACTAGGGTCAGCTACCCATATAGTCCGAGAACTATGAGTCACGTAGGTTGTAAGTCCCCTCTGTGGGCATCATGTAGTGATCACGCCAGCATGCCTTTATACCTTTGGCTGGGTAAATTGGGTCCTCTCGATGGGGCGTATACATCGGACTCCATACTTAGCTTAGGTGGTTTTATTATCGGTTATTAGTTGCTCCTACAGTTCACTCAGATCCCATTTGCATTGACCACATTTCAGTACAGTTAGTATGGAGTCTTAGCATGTTATAAATTGGTCATTGCATTCAGTTAGCTCAGCATTCAGTATGTATATCATGTTCAGGTTATACTCTTGCTTTATTTCTTGTTTAGTTATATGTTTATTTTAGCTTTACTTAATCTTGCATGCTCAGCACCCTTCAAGTACTGACACATACGCTGCGCTACATCTTCTCGTGATGAAGGTTCAGGTCCCCAGCAGTCAGATCACGCATAGATCGGTTCCCGATCTTCAGTTCAGCAGCATCAGTGGTGAGTCCTCATTCTTCGAGGACTAGTGATATGTTTATCTTTATCTCTCTTAGCTTTAGTTTCAGTTTTGCTAGATCTAGTTGGGGCATGTCCTAACATTTCTAGTTAGTTTAGAGGCTTATTTCAGACATAGTTAGTTTCAGCTTTAGTCACAGAGTTTGTTTTCTTTATTGTATTCAAACTCTCAGTTTCTTATATTTATATAGTAAATGGGTATTCCCCACCATTTTAGACCTCTATATGATTTAGCTTCCGCACAGTTTTAATTGCTCAATTTATCTTTAGTATGCTTATGATTTTGCTAGCTGGGTTAGCTTGGGGTCGTTCGTGATCCTAGGTCCCGTGTCCTCGTCCAGGGGGTAACCTCGGGGCGTGACAAATTTCGTATAAGAGCATTAGGTTTAAGTGTTTTAGCAAAAAAAAAACTTCATTTTCTTGTTACTCTTATCGTGCATGAGGTATGATCGAACTTCTCATTCTAAATCCTTCGTTATGCATTTCAGATCATGACTCCTCATAGAGCTAACACCAGGAATGCAAATGCCAGGAACACAAATGTAGCTGCTCCAGTCCCAGATCAAGAGGTTTCAAATGCAGAGTTCCAGAACGCAAATGTAGCTTTCGCAAAGTTTTAAATGGAAATGTTGGGTCAGCTGCAGCTAGAGTGCGAGATTTTGTGAGGATGAATCCGCCAGAATTCTTAGGATCGCATGTTGATAAGGATCCCCAAAACATCATTCATGAGGTCAAGAAGATCTTTGGAGTGATGAAAATAACTGGGAATGATCTAGTTGAGTTAGCATCGTATCAACTTAAGGATGTAGCTCATATCTGGTATACTCAGTGGAAGGAGAACAGGGGTACATATGCAACTCCTATTACTTGGAATTGCTTTAGTGAGACCTTTCTGGACAGGTTTTCCCAAAAGAACTAAGGGAGGCGAAAGCACAGGAATTTATGAACTTGAGGCAAGGTAACTTGACACTCCAAGAGTATGGGCTCAAGTTTACCCAAATCTCTAGGTATGCTCCTCACATGGTCGTTGATTCTAGGGCTTAGATGAATAGGTTTCTATATAGAGTATCGAACTTAGTGAAAACAAAGTGCAGGAACGCTATGTTGCTGGAAAATATTAACATCTCTAGGCTTATGACTCAAGCTTAGCAGGTTGAGGGTGATAAGCTTAGGGAACAGGCTAAGGAGAGTAAGAAATCTAGGACAGGAAACTATGACTATTCTCAACAGATATCGGGTGGTGGAAATCGCTTGCAGTTTCAATAGAAGTCTTCGACTCCATCACCTTCATCAGCTAGTGTTCCATCCTCCAAGTTCCGCAACGATCAGAAAGGTAGGGCATCAAGCTCTAAGACTGAAGGTAGTGTTTCAGGCACCAGAACCTACCCAACTTGTCCGAAATGTAGTAAGAACCTTCCGGGCAAGTGTCTTGCAAGAAGGGAAGGATGCTTTGGGTGTGGTCAGCCTGGTCACATGTTGAGGTATTGCCCTTCTAGACATGGTCAAGGAGGTAATAATGTTAGAGCTTAGTCCACAACTTCAGTAGCACCAGCAGGTCGCCCGACTCAGCAGGGTAACACATTTGGTACAGGTGGCGGTCAGCGCCAAAGTAGGTTGTATGCTCTCCAGGCTCGCCAGGATCAGGAAGATTCTCCTAATGTAGTCACTGGTACGTTACAAGTCTTTGACCTTGATATTTGTGCATTGTTAGATCCAGGGGCTGCTTTGTCTTTTGTAACTCCTTAGATAGCAGTCAAATTAGATGTTAGTCTAGAAACTCTCTCAGAACCGTTCTCAGTCTCCACTCCAGTCGGTGACCCAGTTATAGCTAGACGGGTATACATAAATTGCCCTGTCACAGTCTCTCAGAAAGTCACCTCAGCAGATCTCATAGAGTTAGAAATGGTTGACTTCGATATCATTCTAGGCATGGATTGGTTACATTCCTATTATGCCTTAGTCGATTGTAGAACCAGGATTGTTTGTTTTCAGTTTCCAGATGAACCAATCTTAGAATGGAAGGGTAGAAACTTAGCGCCTATGGGTTGATTCATTTCTTACCTTAAGGCCAGAATGATGATTTCTAAGGGTTATCTCTATCATCTAGTTTAGGTTAAGGATTCAATCTCCGAAACCCCAACTCTTGAGTCAGTTCCAGTAGTCAATGAGTTTCCTGAAGTTCTTCCCAGAGTTCCACCCAAAAGGGAAATCAACTTTGGAATTGATCTCCTTCCAGATACCTAGCCTATTTTTATTCCTCCTTACAAAAGGGCTCCAGCTGAGCTTAAGGAATTGAAAGAAAAGTTGAAAGACCTTCTAGATAAGGGTTTCATCAGACCTAGTATTTCCCCATGGGGTGCACCACTGTTGTTCGTGAAGAAGAAAGATGGTTCTCTTAGAATATGCATTGACTATAGGCAGTTGAACAAGGTCACAATCAAGAATAAGTATCCCATCCCCAGGATTGATGAATTGTCTAACCAACTTCTGGGTGCTAGTCATTTCTCAAAGATAGACCTCAGATCCGGTTATCATCAGCTCAGAGTCAGAGATAGTGCTATTCCGAAGACAGCCTTCAGAACTCAGTATGGTCATTATGATTTTGTAGTTATGTCATTTGGACTAACCAATGCTCCTGCATCTTTCATGGATTTAATGAACAGAGTATTCAAGCAGTACATGGACTTATTCGTTACCGTCTTTATTAATGATATCCTCATCTACTCTAGGAATGAGGAAGACCATGCGAGTCATTTGAGGGTTGTCCTCTAAATTGTCAAAGATCACCAACTATTTTCTAACTTCAGTAAGTGCGAATTTTGGTTACAGTCATTTGCTTTTCTTGGGCATATAGTGTCTAGTGAAGGGATCATGTAACACTCCGGAAAATGATAAGTTAAATTAGAGCCTAAACGTGAGGATGAACGTCTTGAATGAGAGTTATAAGAGTCAAGGCCATGAGGCAAGTGCCATGGCCAAGGGGCCAAGCTAAACCCAAATGCCAAGGCTGCACCTAGCCTTTAGCTACTGCCTTAACCTTCACGAGAAGGACCACGAGTCGTGGTCCTCACCACGGCTCGTGAAGGTGGGTGTGGTCTTGCCTTGGCCATGAAAGTTTGCCCACCACTTTTCCTAGCTGCTGCCTCAAACTTCAAGGCCCTCACCACGGTCCGTGGTCATGACCACGACCATGGGAGGTGCTCGTGGAGTTTCCTAAGGCAAGGGAACAAAAGACCCCAAGTGGCGAGGCTACTGCCTCAGGGACCACGACTCGTGGTCTTTACAACGGCTTGTGGAGCCCGTCGTGGTGATTCGTTGGGAGTGCAAGCCTTGTTCCACCTTGGAGGGGCTAATGCGTCAACCCTCCACGGGCATGACCACGTGCCATAGTCCACTTCACGAGCTGTGAAAGGGCCCGTGGAGATGACTTGGGCTCATGAGCCAAATTCCCCAAACACCAAGCCACTGTCACAATCTTCACGAGAGGGACCACAAGTCATGGTCCTCACCACGGCTCGTGAAGAAGGGCATGGCACCTAGGCGTGTGTTTTTAATGAGGGTCATTTAAGTCTTTTACTTGTTACGTCCAATTAAAGTGGGTGTGTTTTCGGTATTTTGGGGGTAAAATATATATTGGTTTTATATCAAAATTAACAAGACTTACTCATCATTTCACAACACCCAAATATTTCCCCAAATTCCTTTTCTCTCCAATATTTCTCTCTATAGTCCCTCCATTGAATAACACAAAGAACTTGAAAAATAAGGCTCAAGAATCAATCTTCTCAACTCCAATTCGTGGGCAAAGCTTCAATTAAGGTATGGGGATCTTGATTCATGGAACACTTTTCTCCATGAAGCCCTTCAACTCTAATTTTGAAATTCGGGATATTGTTCAAAAACTAGGGTTTTCATTCTAGACATGGGTTCTTTCTAAAATCAATTTTATTATGTTAAATGCATTATATTATGGATGATTTGATGTTTAATGGTGATTTTTATTGTAAAATTCCCCATGAACCGACGAACTACCCCATGACCCCAATTTCATGAATTGTGATGGGTGTATTGATACAAGATGATTACTATGAATTGTTCCTATATTAATCTAGTTATTGAATCTTGTTTTATTCATGCTTAAAGTAGTATTTCTAAGTGTGATTGTGAGACATGGTTCATGACCCTTGAAAGGGGGTAAATTGTGAAGGTTTGTTCATGATTGATGATAGTTATATGTGAACTTACAATTCATTTGAAAGGTAAAGATCTTATCACCATGGTGTAAATTGAGGTATTGTTGAAAGGTAAATTCTCCCCTTACCCTTTACACATATTCATATATGACTTCTCTTAGATGGTCATAACATTGTTGTGTTGATTGAAAGGCTATTTCTCATGAAAACACTATAAATGTAATGTGAAAGTTCTACTCACATGTTAATTATAATTCTAAGGTTGAAAGTACATTCTCACCTTTAATAAATCTATGAGCTATTTTGATGAATTGTATTGAATGAAGGGTAGAGCATTCATACACACATTGTAAATGAAATTCAAGACTAGTTATGTATAATTTGGTAAATAATGCTTAGCACCGAGTGGATATGGAAAATGAGGTAAAGGCCTTTCCGTCAATGCAATAGGTTAGGTCATCTAAGTGAACTCATGAGATGGAAGCTCCTCCGCCAATGCAATTGGTCGGGTTTCTAGAAGAAATCTCCCTATCCCATAACTATGTGCCAACATAGGACTTTAGCTAGTGGATCCACCTTATAGCTATACATTTAGTTCTACCTTAGGCAAGTAGGACACCTTCTTTCGGTGTGGGGTTACACGTCACCGGATTTCATGTAGCTCACATGGTCTATGTCCGTTATGGCTATTATTCCCTATATGACAAAATAATGAATAAGACATCTTGGTGAGTATACTTAGTAGGAGTGAGGGTTTGGGACTTCACTTCTACATTGCACAAGTAGACTTAGTAGGATGTTATGGGCTGGTTCCTTTATGATATGATGAGATATGAATGTATGCATGTATGTTGAATGGATAGTTGATATGAATGACTTTGCTTATGTTCAAGTAATGTACATGACTAGTTCCTTACTTATGACTATTGATTATGATGAGGTCCAAAGATGATATGTATGACTAAGGTAGCTTCAAAGGAGTACTTAGTATGGTTGATATTATGGGATGCCAACCATACATTGCACTAGTGTTCCTTAGGGGTTGCTAAGGTGATGACTTTAATATGTTATTGGTATAAATGTGATCTTGGCTTGTGTTTGACATTGAAGATTCATGTTGATTTCTAAACTTCACAAATTCATATTTTCCAAATAAAATGTCCTTTTTATCATATTTCAAGGATTTTATGTATGTTTCCATACTTAGTACTTTATGTGCTAACCCCTTTCTTCTACATTTTGATAAGTGTAGGCTTCGGCCAGGTGGCATACACTCTCTTTCTTGAAGAAGACTTGGATTGATTATCACCAAGTTGTGGTGAGTCCTCAAGTTCGAGGACGGATTAGTCATTTCTTAGTTTCTATTGTAGTTCTTATATTGAGACCTTTATTGATGTATAGGGCTAAGTCCCAAACTTTGTATTCCTATGTTTAGATAGTAAATGAGACAGTCTAGATTCTTATGGTTTTCTTTATGAAAAGTGAAGTTAGACTTTGATTGTAAAAGTTTTAATTTTTTCCACATTATTTCTATGTCTTATGATGCTAGAAGCTTGCATGAGACCCCTTCAGGGTCGAGTACGCCGTGTCGCATTCGGGGTCTAGACTCGGATCGTGACAAATTTGGCATGAGAGCATAAGGTTTTGGGAATAATATTTAGGTTGATGGTCTCATGAACCACGTCTAGTAGAGTCTTGTTTATGAGTGTGAAGTGCGCCACACTTATGAATGAGAGGCTATAAGATGTTTAGGAAATTTCTATTTTTCCATGACTCTTTAGTCGTGCTTGGAGTCTTAACTCTATGAAGTCCTTTCTCCTAACCCTTTCTTGTGATTATAGGCAATGAATACAAGAAGGGCTGATACTAGGAGGGCGATAGAGGAGAATGTGAATGAGGAGGTTCCCTCTTAAGACCTTCAAGTTCCTAATGATGAAAGGGCTATGACTAATGTGGAGATAAGGGCAGCTCTCCAAACTTTGACTCAACTCATGACGGTTCAAGCTCAAGCTGTCACCACTTAAGCCCAAGCCATAACGGCCCAAGCCAGCTGAGAAGTTGGGCCCCGGGTAGAGCCCAATGTGAGTACCATGGCCTCACGGTTGAGAGATTTTACTAGGATGAACCCTCATATCTTCTTGGGTTCCAAAGTGAATGAAGACCCATAAGAGTTTTTGGAGGAGGTCTACAAGATAGTGGAGGCTATGGGGGTCACTTCTATTGAGAAAGCCCAATTAGCCCGGTATCAATTGAAAGATGTGGCCCAAGTATGGTATACTCAATGGAAGGATAATAGGCCTTTAAGGGCAAGTCCCATAAGTTGGGAGGTATTCAAGAAAGAATTCATTGAAAGGTTCTTTCCAAGGGAAAAGAGGGAAGCAAAAGTGGAGGAATTTATCAACCTTCGTCAAGGAGGCATGAGTGTCCAAGAATACACTTTGAAATTCACTAAGTTGTCCAAATATTCCCCATCTTTGGTATCCAACCCAAGGGATGTGATGACTTGCTTTG
Organism: Solanum acaule; assembly: GCA_036250505.1. Lineage (NCBI taxonomy): Eukaryota > Viridiplantae > Streptophyta > Magnoliopsida > Solanales > Solanaceae > Solanum > Solanum acaule. The sequence goes on along the minus strand of JAJOOR010005141.1, from coordinate 26,822 downwards.
TAACAGGTCTGTCCGATTCCATTAAGGAAGAATGTCGTGCGGAAATGCTCCATGACAACATGGATATCTCAAGGTTGATGGTATATGCTCAACAAGTTGAGGAGTCAAGGCTTAGGAAGAAGAATAGAGAGGTGAAGAGGCCAAGGCCCGATGATGGAAATTCTTCTAAGGGTAGGTTTGAAGGTCAAAGTGGACCACGGTTCAAGAAGAGGTTCTCCAATCAAATTTCATTCAATGCTCTAAAGACCAACAAAGATAGGGTGTCTAACCCTAAGCCTCAAGGAGGCAATAGGGGTGGATCTTACATGGAGAGGCCTACATGTGCAGAGTGTGGTAAGAAGCATGAGGGAAAATGTCTTGCCTGTATGGGTATGTGCTATGGATGTGGAAAAAGTGGGCACCAATTGAAAGATTGTCCAACCAATGCGGCCAAGGGGAGAGAGGCCAATAAAGCTCCTCCAAGTGGTTCTAATGTCGATGCTCCCAAGAAGAATCGCTTTTATGGCCTCCAATCTAGAAGTGATCAAAGAGGGGTCCCCGGACGTTGTTACCAGTATGTTGCAAGTATTTTCAATTGATGTTTATGCATTATTAGACCCCGGTGCCATTTTATCTTTTGTTACCCCTTTTGTGGCTATGAAATTTGAAGTGCTTCCCGAAGAGTTAAAAGAACCTTTTTTCGTGTTTACCCTGGTAGGTGATTCGGTTGTAGGTAAAAGAGTGTATAGGAGATGTCCTATCTCTTTGTCTCATAGAGTCACTTTGGTTGATTTGATAGAATTAGATATGTTGGACTTTAATGTCATCTTGGGGATGGATTGTCTTCATGCGTGTTTTGCTTCCTTTGATTGTAGAACTTGGGTAGTGAAGTTTCAATTTCCAAACGAGCCCGTTTTAGAATGGAAGGGGGGAAATTCAATCCCTAGAGGTCGATTCATTTCATGTCTAAAAGCTAGTGAAATGATTTCTAAGGGGTATGTCTATCATATTGTTAGGGTTATGGACTTTGAGTCTGAGACTCTTTCTTTAGAGTCGGTCCCCATAGTGAGGGAGTTTTCGGAAGTCTTTCTCGATGACTTGCCCAGAATTCCTCCCGAACGGAAAATAGACTTTGGCATTGATTTTTTGTCTGATACTCAACCCATATCAACTCCCCCTTACTGGATGGCTCTGGCCGAATTAAAAGAATTGAAGGCACAACTTAAAGAGGGTTTTATTCAACCAAGCATATCACCATGGGGTGCTCCGATATTATTTGTGAAAATGAAAGATGGGTCCCTTAGGATGTGTATTGATTACCGCCAATTGAACAAGGTCATTATAAAGAATAAGTACCCTCTCCCTAGAATTGATGATTTGTTTGACCAACTCCAAGGGGCGAGTTACTTTTTGAAGATTGACCTAAGGTCGGGCAACCACCAACTTAGGGTGAGAGAGGTTGACATTCCTAAGATGGACTTTCGTACAAGGTATGGTCACTACGAATTCCTAGTCATGTCTTTTGGTCTAAGAAATGCCCCAGCAGATGGACCTAATGAATAGGGTGTTTAGGCAATATCTTGATTCATTTGTGATCATTTTTATTGATGATATTTTGATCTATTCAAGGAGTGAGGGTGATCATATGAAGCATTTGAGGATAGTATTGCAAGTCCTTAAAGACCACCAATTATATGCTTAGTTTAGTAAGTGTGAGTTTTGGCTAAGGTCGGTTGCTTTTCTTGGACATATTGTGTCGGACAAGGGTATTGAGATTGATCCTAAGAAGATGGATGCAGTCAAGAGTTGGCCTAGACCTTTATCTCCTACTGATATTCAAAGCTTTTTTGGGTTTGGCTGATTATTATTGGAGATTTGTTGAGGGCTTTTCCTCTATCCCTTCTCCATTGACAGCCTTAACTCAAAAAAGGCTAAATTTTTGTGGTTGGAGGCTTGTGAGAAAAGCTTCCAAGAATTGAAAGAAAGGCTTACCTCCGCTTTGGTGTTGACCTTACCGGAGGGTAGCGATGGGTTTGTGGTATATTGTGACACTTCTCTAGTGGGTTTGGGATGTGTCATCATGTAACAGGGTAAAATGATCGCTTATGCTTCAAGGCAACTCAAGGTCCATGAGAAGAATTACCCGACTCATGACCTTGAATTAGCGGCAGTTGTATTTGCTTTGAAAATATGGAGACATTACTTATATGGGGTCTATGTAGATGTGTTTACAGACCACAAGAGTCTTCAATATGTGTTTAGCAAAAAAGATTTGAATCTCCGACAAACATGGTGGTTAGAAATTTTGAAAGATTATGATATGAGTGTCCTTTACCACCCCGACCAAGTTAATGTAGTTGCGGATGCCCTAAGTAGATTGTCCATGGGTAGTGTGGCTCATGTAGAAGAATAGAAGAAGGAATTAGTTCGTGATGTACATAGGTTGGCTCGGTTATGTGTTCAACTAGTGGATTCCACCAAGGGTGGAGTTGTGCTTCATCATAGTTATGAATCATCATTTGTAGTTGATGTGAAGTCTAAGCAACACCTTGATCCTAATTTGATGGAGTTGAAATGATCGGTTCTCAACAAGTCCGTTGAGGTTTTCTTCTAAGGGGGAGATAGGGTGCTTAGGTACCAAGGTAGATTGTGTGTTCCAGATGTTGATGGTTTGAGGGAGAAAATTCTAGAAGAAGCTCATGGTTCACGATATTCTATTCATCCAGGAGCCACCAAGATGTACCGTGAACTACGGGAAGTCTATTGGTGGAATGGTATGAAGAAGGATATAATGGGTCTTGTGTCCAAATGTCTGAATTTTCAACAAGTTACGGCCGAATATCTAAAGCCGGGAGGTTTGCTCCAAGATATAAATATTCCCACTTGGACGTGGGAGGAGGTGAATATGGATTTTGTTGTGGGTTTGCCTCGTACTCGAAGGCAACATGATTCTATTTGGGTCATTGTTAATATGATGACGAAATCAACCCATTTCATTCCCGTCAAGGTTACTTTTTCGGCGGAAGACTATGCCAAGTTGTACATCAAGGAGGTAGTGAAGTTGCATGGAGTTCCTTTGTCCATCATTTCGGACCGGGGTGCTCAATTTACTTCATATTTTTGGAAGGTGTTCCAACAAGTCTTGGTACCAATGTTAAACTTAGTACCACTTTCCACCCTCAAATGGATGGTCAAGCCGAACGCACCATTCAAACCTTAGAGGACATGTTGAGAGAGTGTGTGATTGATTTCAAGGGTAATTGGGACGATCATCTTCCCTTGATAGAATTTACCTACAACAATAGCTACCACTCAAGCATTGTTATGGCTCCGTTTAAAGCACTTTATGGCAGGAGGTGTAGATCACTGGTGAGTTGGTTTGAAGTAGGTGAGTTTGGTCTAATTGGTCCTGAACTAGTTTATAATGCCATTGAAAAAGTTCTACTCATTAGTGAGAGGTTGAAAACGGCCCAAAGTCGGCAAAAATCTTATGCCGATGTTAGAAGGAGGGATCTTGAATTTGAAGTTGGTGATTGGGTCTACTTGAAAATCTCACCTATGAAAGGTGTGATGAGGTTTGGTAAAAAGGGGAAGCTTAGTCCCCGGTATGTGGGCCCGTTTCAAATCTTGCAATGTGTTGGCAAGGTTGCATATGAATTGGACTTGCCATGTGAGTTGGCTCCAGTTCACCCGGTGTTTCATGTTTCCATGCTCAAGAAATGTATTGGTGATCCGATATCCATCCTTCCTTTAGAGGGTTTAGGAGTTGATGACAACCTTTCCTATGAAGAAGTTCCGGTTGAGATTATGGACCGACAAGTTAAGAAGTTAAGAAACAAAGAAGTAGTTTCCGTTAAGGTTCTATGGAGGAATCACTTAGTTGAGGGTGCTACATGGGAGGCCGAGGCCGATATGAAGTCCCGTTATCCTCATCTTTTTCCTTCTACCCCTATTCAAACTTGAGGTAAATAGTTTCTTGAGTTTGGTGTTTTGGAAATCATTTCTGCTATGAGCTTTCTTTATGATTTCCTTATGGTGTGCATGTTCTTGTGAGAATTCATGTTTACCATATATTGAGTTTTCATGATTTATATGTTCCTCACGTTGGTTTGCACTTTAGTATGATAATTGCATATGTGACTTCATAGGAGAATTGATGAACATGATTAATGATGTGTTGATGAAATGGCATATTGACTCTATAATGTTGTGTTGAGCTCAATCTAAGTTGGAAAAGGTAGTTCCTCCTATGATCATGTGGCATTATGAGTTTGGTGCATGATGAGTTGTGGACTAAGTTCTTACTTTCTTTTGAATGCATTGCTAATGTCTTGAGATGGAGTTGATGTTTCCTCATTTCATTGTGTATTGTTTTGATGTTGGGCTTCTAGTCTTGAGTCTTTACTTCCATAAGGTATCTAGATCACCATTCGAGGACGAATGTTCCTAAGGGGGAGATAATGTAACACTCCGAAAAATGATAAGTTAAACTAGAGCCTAAACGTGAGGATGAACGTCTTGAATGAGAGTTATAGGAGTCAAGGACATGAGGCAAGCGCCATGGCCAAGGGGCCAAACCAAAGCCAAAGGCCAAGTCTTCCCCTAGCCTTTAGCTACTGCCTCAACCTTCACGAGAAGGACCACAAGTCGTAGTCCTCACCACAGCTCGTGAAGGTGGGTGTGGTCTTGCCTTGGCCATGAAAGTTTGGCCACCACTTTTCCTAGCTACTGCCTCAAACAACACGGCCCTTACCATGATCCGTGGTCATGACCACAACCATGGGAGGTTCTCGTGGAGTTGCGTTAGGCAGGGAGAAAAAGGCCCCAAGTGGTGAGGCTATTGCCTCAAGGACCACGGGAGGGACAATGGCTCGTGGTCATCATCACGGCTCGTGGAGCCTTCCGTGGTGATACCTTGGGCGTGCAAGCCTTGTGCCACCTTGGAGGGGCTACTGCCTCTACCCTCCACGGGCATGACCACGTGCCGTGGTCCACTTCACGAGCCGTGAAGGGGCCCGTGGAGATGAGATGGGCTCATGAGCCAAATGCCCCAAACACTAAGCCACTGTCCCAATCTCAACGAGAGGGACCACGAGTCGTGGTACTAACCACAGCTCGTAAAGATGGTCGTGGCACCTGGGCGTGTGTTTTTAATGAGGGTCATTTAAGTCTTTTAAATTTTAAGTCCAACTAAAGTTGGGGTGTTTTGTGTATTTTGGGGATAAAATATATATTGGTTTTAAGTCAAAATTCACAAGACTTACTCATTAATTCACAACACCCAAATATTTCCCCAAATTCCTCCTCTCCAATATTTCTCTCTCCATAGTTCCTCCTTTGAAGAACATGAAGAATAAGGCTCAAGAATCAATCTTCTCAACTCCAATTCGTGGGCAAAGCTTAAATTAAGATACAGGGACCTTTATTCATGCAACACTTTTCTCCATGAATCCCTTCAACTCTAATTTCGAAATTTGGGATATTGTTCAAAAATTAGGGTTTTCATTCTAGCCATGGGTTCTTTCTAAAAATGATTTTATTATGTTAAATGCATTATACTATGGATGATTTGATGTTTAATGGTGATTTCTATTGTAAAATTCCACATGAACCCATTAACTACCCTATGACCACAATTTCATGAATTGTGATGGGTGTATTGATACAAGATGATTACTATGAATTGTTTCTATGTTAATCTAGTTATTGAATCTTGTTTTATTCATGCTTAAAGTTGTATTTCTAAGTGTGATTGTGAGACTTGGTTCATGACCTTTGAAGGAGGGTAAATTGTGAAGGTTTATTCATGATTGATGATAGTTGTATGTGAACTTGCAATTCACTTGAAAGGTAAAGATCTTATCACTATGGTTTAAATTGAGGTATTGTTGAAAGGTCAATTCTCCCCTTACCCTTTACACATATTCATGTATGACATGTCTAAGATGGTCATAACATTGTTGTGTTGATTGAAAGACTATTTCTCATGAAAACACTATAAAGGTAATGTGAAAGTTCAAATCACATGCTAATGACGATTCTAAGGTTGAAAGTACATTCTCACCTTTAATGAATCTATGAGCTACTTTGATGAATTGTATTGAATGAAGGGTAGAGCATTCATTCATACATGTAAATGCAATTCAAGACTTATTATGTATAATTTGGGAAATAATGCTTAGCACCAAGTGGATATGGAAAATGAGGTAAAGGCCCTTCCATCAATGCAATAGGTTGTGTCTTCTAAGTGAACTCATGAGATGGAAGCTCCTCCGCCAATGCAATAGGTCGGGTTTCTAGAAGCAATATCCCTATGCCATAACTATCTACCAACATAGTACTTTAACTAGTGGATCCACCTTATAGTGTAACACCCCGTAGAACCTAGTAAGACCTAGCTAAGGCTTGACTAAATCTAGTAGGTTGAACTACAGCCTCACATGTTAGTTTATAGTTGCAAACTTGTTTAAATTATGAAAAATGGATTTTGAAGTTAGTTTGAGGGGATTGGAGGTCAAACGTCAAGAAACAACTATAACGTCCGAAAACTAGCATTTGAACTAGTGAGTTGAAGGGGTCTTGTCGTTGAAGTTTGGAGTGTTGTTTGAGGGTGAAACCTTGTAGAATTGACTCTCATACTTAGATGGACATGTTTAGGGGTTAAACATCTGGGTACGACTCCCCAAAGACCATTCGAGGGGTCCTTGAGGAGGACCCCAAAACAGTCCCCAAAGCTGCCTGGACAGCATTGTCTGTTTCTTTTGGTGGTGATTTACGAAGACAAAGCATGTCCCGTAGACAATACCACGGTCTGTGGATGGAACTCGTGAGTCCATACTTAGTTTCTCCTTGGGCCTGCAGCATTTAGATCCACAGTCCCAAACCACGGAAGCCAACCACGGCCAGTAGATTGGTCTACGGTCCGTGGAAGGCTGTCCGTAGGTCGGGCTGTGTGTTGGCAGTTTTGTTTCGAGTTAGGGGTTAGTTAATTGATTAGTTGATTAAGTGGGGGTTAAGGGAGGTCGTTTAGGTGGTTAATTAATGACCTATATAAACTTATACGTCCCTCAACTAATCCATTAATTCACCACAAGTCAAGATCCCAAATCAAAACTCAAATCCCCTTTCCCTCCCAAAGTCTTCTCTCCAAGAACACCATTGAAGACCAATGAAGAAACCAACCTAGGGGCTTGAATATGGAGGCTTTATTTTAGGATTTTCGTGGGTTTCTACACCTAAGGTATGGTGGTTTTCATCCATGGGTAGCTATCACCCATGGAGCCCTCTCAAAAGCTTTCAATTGAATTCTAGAGATCTTCAAAAGCTAGGGTTTCAACTCAACCCCATGGATTCCTTTCAAAGTTGTTCTAAAAGATTGATTTACGTTTGTTATGGATTATATTACTGATTTAAGATGATTTTAACTTGAATTCCAAAGAATCCATGAGTTTTCCCCTAACCCTAGCTATGGCTTTTTTCTACAATATGAATTGAATGAATAGAAGTTGATTATCATGTAATTTCATGATCTAAGTATAATTATACATGTATTCTTGGTTAAACTGTGAATCTAAGATGAAATTGACATGATCTAGGGTTATTTCATAAAGAGGCAAATTGAGGGGTTAGATGTGATCTTTTAGGATTGATGATCTTCTTGTTTAATTGCCTTAGATTAGATCACCTAGAGATGAATTGATCATGATGAATCTTGTAGACCTAGATTAACTTGATTATGATCATATTGGTTATATTGTTGGTTTATGATGTTCTTCTATGTAAATGTGCCAAATCTAAACTGATAGACTTGATCTTGACTCTTGGCTTTGAAGGACAACCTATGGAGGTATGTTATGATGAAGTTATATTATATGAATTGTTGATCCACCTATGGTGGAGGTGCTTACTTATCATGTATCCTTTGTATGAATGGATTGATCCACTTATGGTGGATGTGCTTACTTGTCTATATGAATTGTAGTGTTGAGATAAGGTCCATCTTCCCTACAACTGAAGATATGACTAAGTATGATACGTTATGAATATGAATGATATGTTATGATCATGGTAGTGTTGGTATGTTGAATTGTATGTGGTGCTATTGTGGAAGTACTCTACCCACATATCCCCCTATATGAGTATATGATTCTCTACATGCCATGAATGACCTACTTGAGTGATGAATGTATCCATGTCTATTGAATAAATGTTAGCTATGTGATTTACATGGTCTAAGATCCTTACATGCAATATATTTGAATTGTGCATGAGTTGGGATATTATGTACATGTTGTGACCCCCTTGAGAAGGGAGGTGTCTATGATGTTAATGTTGTTGTTGTTATTGTTGTGCCATTGTGAGGACAATCATGCACACACACACACACACCATGCATAAACATGAATATGATGTGTCTATGGTATCAATTGAAAGGATAATTCGTATATGCACCTTTACATATTATTATGCATGAAATGTACATGACCATGAAGATATGACTATGTACGATATGATTTGATTAAGTACGATATGCTATGACTACATATGATAAGTTAAGATTATGGTAGTAATGTTGTGTTGTATGAAAGGTTATTCTCATGAACACACTACGAATATAATGTGAAAGGTTTAATCACATGTTGATGATTCTAAGGTTGAAAGGACATTCCCACCCTATTAATCTTTGAGCTATTATGATATGATGTTAGTTTGAGTGTCTAGTGCATTCTTTCACTAACTTAAACTTAAGAAAAGACTTAATGTAACTCTTAAAGGGAATTATGCTTACCACCGCGTAGATATGAAAGTGAGATGAGAGGCTTTTACGTTTAGCAAGTCCGGCTTCCCAATGTATGTTGTCTAATGGGATGGAAACCTTCTACATTTAGCAAGTCCGGGTTTCTAGTAGCAATCCCCATATCCCATAACTACGTGCCCCCGTAGGTCTTAGCTAGTGGATCCACATAGAAGCTATTATGTATGTTCTACCTTGGCAAGTAGGACACTCTCTTTTCGGTGTGGGAGTAGAACACCGGATTCCATGTAGCTTACATGGTCTATGTCGGTTAAGGCTATTATCCCTAAATGATACAAATACGAGCTATGATATGAACATGGACTCTAATTATGACTTCTTAAGAGGTACTATTTAGTATGAATGAGGGTATGTGACTTCACCCATACATTGCACAAGTGGACCTTGTTATGCCATAATTTTCCTATCTTTAGAAAAATCACTTTTTTGAAATGTTTTAAGTATAAAACAATTTGAGAAAAATACTTAGAAAAGAGTCGCCACTTAATTTTTTTAAAGAAATTAAGAAAACTTATAATTTTCAAAGATTTAAAGAGAAAAAATCATTTGAAAATACCAAAGAGGGTTCAGGGTTCAATTTACACTTCGAGAAGGGTTTAAGCATTTGAAGTGTCCGCTAACATGCGGTTGACCTGCGACTTGACTAAAATATATTTGACTATTTTTAGAAAAATAATGATTTAAAATAAAAAGTAATAACTTACAATATATTTGATCAACTTTGAGAAAATAATTAAATAAATGAGGCATTTTATATTTATTTATTTTTTTGGAAAATGGGACCTTAATTGAACCATTTGAATTAAAGACAAGTAATTAGAATATTAACAAAACTAGATTAATTGGTTTTTATTTGAATCATTTTTTAAAATAATAATTTAAACCAAATTGGTTAATTTAAGCATGAAAATTATTTTTTATTAATTGAAGAATAGAAGCAAAGTTTTGACTAACTTTTTGAGAAAGTAATGAAGTAAAAGAAAGTCATTTTTTTAAAAAAAGTTTATTGAAGAAAAATACTTAACTTAAAAAAAATTAGAATGAGTAAAAATGTGTGAAGAAGCGTTAAATAACACTTTTTTTAAGAACAAACGATTTAATTTAATTGAGGATGTAAAATTTGACCAATATTTAATTAGTAAAATAAATTACCTCAACACACAAAAAAAAGTATTTAAAGCAAACCAACACAAAGAAAATAACTCATCTTTTGGAATCTAATTAATTTAATTAAAATTCTATGGCTAGAGTTAAATAAAATTAGTCAAGCATAAGCAAAACAATTAAAAGAGTAAAAGAGATGAGGAAATTGAGCCCCTTCTTGGGCCAACTTCGCTGCAAATTTTGAGTTAATCCAATTTCCATTTTTGCGTATACACTGGACGTATATCAGTATATATGAGCGTATATATCAGCTCTTTTCATGTATCTCTTGCTTCCGGACACCTGTATTTCGCCTCTGCCCAGTGTTGCCTCACATTTGCTATACTAAACCTGTATATCAGTGTATAATGATGTATACAGTCCTTTTTTGCATTATTTATTTCTGTTTGCCCTATATTTTAGCCTCTGCTCTTGGAATGGATGAAGTTGACTCGATAACGGATCTCAACTCAACGAAATGCAATGATGAAGTCCAAAATGGACTCGGATAAATGTCACATGTAAAAGAAGAAGATAAAATCACATAAGAATCTTATTTATCTAAATTAAGGAAATACGTAATTGTGTTTTTAGAGTCCTAAATCAAGGAGTATCCTATTGTATGCAAAATAAGGAGGACTTGTATATTGACAAAGCATATTTAATCCTAAGGATAGAAGGCACTTACAGTAAAGTTACTCAAAAGAGTAAGAAATAGAAAATTATAACCAACAACAACTACACTAGGCAAACTAGTACCAACAAACATATTATTAATAACTACAAATATTTTTGTAAATGAATTGAAACACCAAACAATAATTTAAGTCAAAGCTAAGAGGTAACTTCAATAATACATGTCTTTATTCATCTGTAGTTAGCCAACAAATAAGCATACAAAACTCAGATTTACCCACGTAATGAGAGACAACCAAATTAGATTCAAGTATTAGTATCCTACCAAAGATTTAGAGGTAAAATCAAAGGAAACATTATATGAGAAAAGAAATGAAGAACTATTTAATAACTCAAAGTTAAGACACCTAAAAAAGGGAATACTTACAGTTATACTAAAAAAACAATCATGAACTAATGAAATATATCAATCATGAACATGCTAAAAGGATAAGACCAAACTCATTTTTTTTATGCAATAATGTTGCTACTCTTTTAGATCAAATCACAAGATAGGCATGAACAACTACAACTTAGAGTTTCTTAAACATGATAACTAATAGAAATAAATGGCAAAGATGCATTCCTCGATGTGACAGTAATTAAAGAGCTATCTCAGAATAATCAGGAGGCTAAAGCAAATCATACCAGACTACTAGATTCAACATATGTGAGGAAATTTTATTTTCAAAATATACCAAGATAAAGATGTAACATGACATACATAGCAAGATCAAAGTGAAACAATATGCACATGCTGCTATGAAACACTCCAATAGACCAAAACAGTACCAATACAGCAAACCAATATGGTATTTTTATAATCAGTTTTGGAAACAAAATCCTCACCAAGCACAGAGCATTCAATATCGAGATAAAAACACAATAATGACTAATCGATTCATACCACCCATAACAATCCAACTATAAGCTAGGAAACTAAGCAACGAAATCAAAATGAAAATAAATTACCTTCTTCGGAGCAGCAAACTGAGATAAGACGAGCTTAAATGAGCTATTCGACCACCACACGAGGAATTCCGAGTTCCAAAATAGCAACCCCGGAAACTATAATTACAGAATACTATTACACTATAGAATCCAATCTCCAAAAAAACCTCTCTGCTCCCTCCCTTTCACTTGAACATGAAGAACTATTTATAGGGAAAAATGAGCGAGTTAGGGGGGAAATCCGTTGGATTTCAAACAAAAATTTGATTTTTTTCTTCTCTTTTCGAAGCAACAACGAGGGCTGTTGTGCAGGGCTGCGATTTCTGTGAAAAGGAGAAAAGGGGACGACGAAGTGATCATTAGGTTGCTAGGGTTATGGGTTTTGCAGAGTAGTTGGACGAGTTTTCTGGGTTTTCCGTGATTTTCGCTGAGGAAGACGAGATGGGGTCGTCTGGTTTTGTGAAAGAAGAAGAAGATGCAGGGGTCGCATCCGCTGATTGTTGTTGTATTGGAGTGGGTTTGGGCTGGGTAATCTTTGGTATGGAATTGGGCTGACTGCTAAGTGGGAGGAAAACATGGAAATTGGGCTTCTGGAAAGGGCTGTCAAAGGCCCAAAATTGGCCTAAAAGAGAGTTAAAAAGTGGAGTGAAATGGCTAGACTTGAATCTAAGACTTGGCCAACTGAATTTCACTTATAGCCAATCAAAATTAAGAACTTAGCCGAATTGATTAAATTAGTAAATTCGACTAATAATTAAATAGGACGAATTTAATATAATTAATTAATGAGCTCCTTAGTCTTAACGAAATAAAATATTTAACTCAAATATGAACTAAATAATTTAAGATATAAACTATTATATAACTAAACTAATTAACCAAATATTTAATTAAAACAAAATCTCTTTGAGACGATTTTCGAATATTCATAAAATATACTAATTATATACATAATTATGTGAAACATATATATTATTTTCAAATTATAAAAACGTGGCGAAACTATTTAAACCATATTATTATTATTTTTATAAAACTAATTATTGTAAATTGTTTGAAATTTACGAAGCTCGATGATTAATTTATATTGTGGAGGATAAAAATTGGGTGTCAACAGACCTTAAGAGGGGTTATGGTTAGATTGTCTTATGTAATGAAGACTTATGAATTATGTATGTGTTATATGAATGAATGCTAAGGTTGACTTTACTTATTACAAGTTATGATTATGAATGTCTCCTTATTTATGTATGTTGGCTCTGAATGAATCAAAAGTAAGATATGTAAGTTGTTGGTGATCTAAATGTGATACTTAGCATTTCGTAGCGTTATGGGATCTTACGTTTGCATTGCACTAGTATGATAATGGTGGCCTTGAAGTGATACTTAGTGTAGGTAGGACTATGGACCCTATCTATGCACTGCACAAGTAGAGCTTAGGGTTACTTATGTGGTTGTTCTATTATGATGTTATGATCTTGATATGTGACTATGCATGTGTATTATGTCTTGTAATAGATGGTATGTGCATTATGACTATGCTTGGAGACTATGCTTATGGTAATGTTGATATCCTTGTGCTTTGATGAACTATATGTAAGTTGTTTATGACTTGTGTTCTCCAACTCTTTCAAGAAAGATGTTCAAAAGTGCATAGCATGGGTTTTAACTAAAATGTCCCCTTTCTAGCATGTTTTAAATATTTTTATGCATAGCTACCATACTTAGTACATTCTTGTGCTAACTCATATTTCTATGTTTTCTACAAATGTAGGGGGTTGGTTCATGGAGATGGGATCTATTCGTAAAAGTTTGGGATAGGTGATCCTCCAAGCTAGTTGATGAGTCCTCAAGTTCAGGGACAAATATCTTACTTAGTAGATGCCTTAGTAGTTTCTTTATAGTTTCATTTTAGAACTATGTAAGGACTGTATTCCTGTATGTCTAAGTATTATATTGTGTTAGATGGCCAATGAGACAATGTTTAGACTCTTTTTGACTTTATAGAAATGACTTCGATTGTTGAAGAAAAAGTTTTAAATTTTCTGCTTTTATTTTATGACTTATGCAATGATGTATGCTAAGGGCTTGTATGAGACCCCTTCGGGGTCAAGTACGCCATGTCATGTCTAGGGGGTAGTTTCAAGTCGTGACAAACTTGGTATCAGAGTATAAGGGTTTTGGGATAAATTTATGTGCATTTCTCATAGGCCACATTGAGTAGAGTCTTGTTCATAATTGTGAAGCGCGCCACACTTATGAATGAGAGACTATAAGATGCTTAAGATTCCACTTCTTCATTACTCTTGACTCGTTCCATAAAGCCTAACTCTATAAGATCTCTCTCTTCTCCTTTGTTCGGTGGTTTTCTAGAGGTCACTACTTGAGAGGGTAAATGCTTCTATGATTGAGGGAGAAAAGGATAGAGGTGATGGCAAGGATGGTAATATGACATGGTAAGACTTGATATGATAGGTATGGATAAAGTCCTTTGGCATAGATGGATTAGCTTAGGGTTTTGTGTTATGATTGATAGGAAGTCATGATTAGTTTTTGGAGTATGTTGAAAGAATGTTGTGATATAGGTGCTTTGGAAATACCTAGGATATGTGAGGTGAGTAGATTCCTCTTAAAAAGGGGTAGAAGTTTCATCCACCTTGATTTAGAAATCATCTTGGGTGATGAGTATGAAGGTTTAAGTGATGACTTGCTCCGACCTTAGAATTAAAGGAAGTGATGTTTAAGAGAGCTTGTGTAAGTTTGTGTCTTATGTGAGGGATAATGTGCTTAGATAAAAAATTGTTGATTACCCTTGATGCTATTAGTTAGGTTTGCTTAAATTCTCGCATTATGAGTTGTAGTGAGTTTGAGAAACTTAGAACCGGAGTGGTAGACTCATATGAGACCTTGAGTGATATCCTAGTGAAGGCCTTAGAAAGGGATGCTACTAGGGTTGACTTGGAAGACTTTTTGGATGGAGGTACCGGTATGTTTGTAATTTCATGTGAGAATAAGTGCTATGTTGAGTTCTGGTATTACCTCATCTTGTATGATGCCTTATGAGGTTATGAGGCTTAGAGTTCTCCGGATGAACAAATAGAGCCCATTTCAAAATTTTCCCCGGTTAATGGTTTAAAGTTAGTAAAAAGGGTTTATGGAGGATATCCTTTACCTTGTTCCCTAGAAATACTCTTGTTGACTTGGTGGAACTTGGCATGGTAGACCTTGATGTGACTCTTAGTATGGATGGGTTGCATACATGGTGTGTTTTTATTGTTGATAGGGCCCGGAAAGTTAGAAGAATATGGGCTTCTTGAATGTGTATTAGTTATCACCTTTTGAGTAAGATGGCAATCTAGTACAAATGCTTCCTTTTTAAATATCTAGTACTTGTTGTGTCATGTGAGGAATGTATTGCTAGATGTTAAGGACCATAGACTTTTGCAAAGATGGCAAAATGTGAGTTTGGTTATGTCTTTAGGAGTGCTTGAATTTTCTTGAGGTAGTGAGGGCTTCCTCCTAAGGAGGGGATGGTGTGCTTAGAAAGCATGACTAGTTGAAATCCCGACACCCTCATCTCTTTGTTTCATTCCTATTCGAGGGAGAGACAAAGAGTTCCTAGTTGGGCTTATGTTATGTTTATGAGTCATATGTGATTTATATGATCTCATGATTTCCAAATTATGTGCATTTTCTTGAAGATTCATTTTTTAAGACAAAATAAGTTTTCATGTCTCATGTTGATAGGCAAATAGAGTATGTAGCCTATGCGATTCATGAGGTGAGTGGTTTAAATGTGCTTTTAAGAAGTAATTGCATAGTTGGCTTAAGATGATATGATAAGCATGTTTTGAGTTGGAGAAGGAAATTCCTCCAATGAAATGAAATATGTCTAAGTTACATGCATAATGAGTTTGTAGAGGTAGTCCCTATTTTCTCATGTTGTATGAAGTATGTTTGAGATGGAGATTCTGTCCTAAGTTGTGCACTGTGTGTAATATTGCATACTTGACTTCATGATATGAATTAATAAACATGCTTAGATGTGTTCTTATGAAATAGCATGATAGCTCCTTATGTGGTGTTAAATTTGCTTAGAGAGTGGAGGAGGTAGTTCCTCCCATGTTTATGTGAATTAATGAGGTTTGTGCATTTCCAAAAAAAAAAAAAAGTTTTGTTTTTGAATAAAGATGAGTTTGTGTGAATTGTTTTCCTCATGTTATAGTGCATTGATTAGGAGTGATCTATTGTACTATGTGAAGATAAGATTTATGAACATGAACCATGATTAGGAGGTATGTATGTGGTATGTAAATGGAACTACAATCATGACTCTTTGATGAGTTGCTTGGCACATGTGGGGACTTAGGACTTCATATGTGCACCTCAAGTGGACTTGTTGAAAGGTTATGGGAGGGTGGTGGCATTACGATAAGAAGCTATGTGTAACACCTCAAAAAAAATTTGAGCTAAGACTTGAACCATCCTTCGTTGTGAATAAGATTTTACCGAGGAATTAAAATTTCTTAAGTGTTAAGTTCACTAGATGTAGCACCCTGAGTTCGAAAAAGAACTAAATTGGAAATAGCAAAATCTGAAATTTTGCAAGTTATGCTTAAGTTATGAGTTTTGGGTCAACTTGAAATGATCATAAGTACTAGCACAAGATGAGTTAGATGTGCTACAAGATACTGTAGGAATGACCTTTAAATTATCTTTCCAATGTCGCCGAGTTTGCTATGTTTCAAGGTGGGATGAGTGAGATATGGCCTTTTGAAGTTAGGCTGTCCAGTTAAGGAAAGTTAGCCTAAAATAGTAAGGGGTATTTTGATGTTTTCCTTACCAAATCAGATTTAATTCGTTTTTAGTAATATTTTAGGGGTCTAATCAGACTAGGTTCAGTTTTATAATCCTAGTTATCGCCTAGGGTTTTAGTTGAAAGTTCAAGAAGAGAAAAGAAGAGAAAAGAGGAGAGGATCAAGCGTTCGTCGAGATTCTTGCGTCTTATTGTGAATTTTCACCATGGGTTTAATCCCTAAGAGGTATGTAAGCTTCCATAGTGTTGGGTTTGTTCACACACACGCCAAACATGTTGTTTTCAGCGCAAATTTTCATTCTTGAAGTTGAAAGATTTGAGTTCTTGATGAGTTCTTGATAGGTGTTCTTGAAGTTCATTCTAAATCTTATTGTGTTGGATTTTGATGATTTCTTGAGATCAAAGTGAGTATTTTAAGGGATTTATTGAGTAAATTAGAGTGTACTTATGTTAAGTAATTGATTCTAAGTGATTGTGGAAGAAACCGTTCGATTCTAGGCAAGTTTGGGTGAGAAAACGAGTAAAGAAATTCGTCGGGTTTTCTGGGTTGGGGATTGGCATGTCGCGCCAGCCAGAGTGCCCCAAAGTAGGCTCTGAAGTTT
Organism: Solanum acaule; assembly: GCA_036250505.1. Lineage (NCBI taxonomy): Eukaryota > Viridiplantae > Streptophyta > Magnoliopsida > Solanales > Solanaceae > Solanum > Solanum acaule. Next base: position 9,841 of record JAJOOR010005141.1, on the reverse strand, counting down.
AGGGGCTGGCGCTCCGCGCTACCCATTGCCCCAGGGTCGCCTGCCTCGTCCAGTTTGCAATTGTTTTCTCTGTTTGAGTTCTTTGGAAGGGTACCTTCACTCTTTTTCGATTCTAACTACTCTAAGCTAATTTTGAACACCTAAAATCATTCCTAACATGATCATAACCTTGAATTCATAATTCAAATTCAAGTTAGAGCTGAGAGTTAAGTTTTGAGAATTCTTTCGAACATTCTAAGAAACACCCCTTTGAGTCCTTTTGTGGAGTCTTCTACAACTTCTAATAACTTGTTACAAGACTAAAGTAAGTGAGCATGAGAGTGAGGAGAATGAATTCATGATTCTACACTATCATCTATATCTTTCATATCATGAACCATAACTCTTGAATTCATAATTCACACTCACGACAGAGTTAAGATTAGAGTTCAAGAAAGTTTTGAGTTCAATTGTGAATCCTTGGAGATCCATAGTGGATTTGAGTTATATTTTGAGATAGTAAGTATAAGAATGAGAAGAGTTCTATACATGAGTTCCATAATGTTATGTAGTCCTATGAGTCAAGTCGTTCATGCCCATAAATTCCGCATGAACTCCAGAAGTTGACTATCTATGAGAGGAGTAATATCTATATGTCCTAAGTCTTAAGTATTCAGTTTCTAACCCATTTGAGATTATATTCCTAATCATGAGACTATTACATGTTACCCATGAAGTCCTTGAGTTGGGTTATTCATGTCCATAATTCTGCATGAACCCTATCAGTCGAGCAGTCTTGAGATGAAATGTATCTTTGAGTCCTTGAGTTGGGTAGTTCATGTTCATAATTCCGCATGAACCCTCTGAGTTGAGCATTATTGAAGTCAGTAGTATCATTGAAGTTCTTGAGTTCCAAGTATTGAGTTCTATCTATGGTTATTGAAAACCTTGCATTGAGTCATTCACGTCCATAATTCGGCATGAATCATATTTTAAGAAGTCTTTTACAAATGTTTTAACTTTGTTTTAAGACTTAAGCTTTGAGTTGAGTAAAGAGTAAGAGTAAAGTTCATTTTCTTAAAAATGATATATGGGAACTAAGTATTCCCAAGAGTAAATGTTTTCACATTTAAGATGAGAGGAAACTGAGATTTCCAAAAGAGTTTTGAGAAAGAAAGGGAACATCGATTCAAAGAGAGGTTTTATGCTAAGTTTTGAGTAATTATCTCAAACCAAAGAAAGAAGTTGTTTTAAAATGTATGAGCTAAGTATATTTTTTGGAGTAGTATTGAGCACCGATATGGGGATGCGAGTTCATATTAACTCAAGTATCCATAAACCATGTAGCCATCATGGGTATTAATGGGTCATGCTTTTTAGATGATCACATAAGTTAAGCTAGTGGATCCACTAAGTTAAGGGATCTATATGATGGCAAAGTATAGGACAGTTCTGGCAGCGTGGGCAAGACGATGTATCACCACTTAGGCTCTTAGTGGTGGTTGTCGGTTAGGGAAACTCCCACAGAAACTATATTACTTTATTATATAAGTAAAGTTGAGTTTGTAATTGCATTTTCTTTAACGAACTAAGTTGTTTTTACTACTTTATAAAGCTTTCCATATATTGCATGTGTATTGTTGCTTTATATTGAGTTTAGTATCCAGAGTTGAGTACCCAGAGTCAAATATCATATCTTTGAGTTGAGTATCTAATCTCCTAAGTTGAGTAAGTTTGAGTAGTTTTGAGTATCCTTGAGTATTCCTTGAGTTGAGTAAGTTTGGAAAGAGGTAAGTATTTTTTCCCTTTTATCACGTTTCAAGCTTATGTTTATGTTTTAGAATTCCCCGAACATGCTCGTACATTCCACGTACTGAGTTATTTGGCCTGCATCTTTTCATGACGCAGACATAGGTATTCAGATTCATCAACAGGAGATTCTTTGATACATCCGGGAGTTCGAGTTAGTTATGGTGAGCCTCTTTGTTTCCAGAGGATTTCATTTACTTTTCAGTTTAGTCAGGATGTCGTGGGTGTTGTCCCGACTTCCATCTTTATCAGTTAGAGGCTTCATAGATAGTCATTATTGTTGAGAAGTCTGTATTATTTATTTTATTAAATATTTTAAAGACTTAAGTTGCCTATTTTATGGCGAGTTGAATAATTTAGTTTTTTTCAATTTTCTTTTGAGTTAAACCTTGCTTTTAAGTTTCATGAATTTTTTTCAATTTTTAAACTTTTGCATGCTTGAGTTAGTCTTCCGCTTGTAGTCAACCAAGATGAGGGTTCGCTTGGAGACTAGCAATGTTCTTCGCGTGCCGGCCACGTCCAGGGTGTAGGCTTGAGTCGTCATAAACTTGGTATTAGAGCAGAGAGTTCAAGTGTCCTAAGGGGTCTATGAAGCCGATTCAAGTAGGATCTTATTTATGGTTGTGATGGGGCCACTTCTATAAACGAGGGACTACAGACATTTTTAAAAAGTTTTTCTTCTTTCATACTCTTAATCGTGCAATAGAGTTAACTCTTACAGATTGATTGATACTCGTGCGTTTCTCAGATTCATTCGACTACATATCATATTAGAGGTGGTTGAAAAGTAAAGTGTAAAGATCCTTATGGATGAGTTGTTCTTAGCAAGAGTCTTGAGAAAGTAATGAGACTCTAGAGGGTCTTGAGAGAAGCCCAAGAGTAAGTTAAGTGTTCAGTTTCAGAGGAATGCACCCATAATTATAGGAATCATGCGTTTGAGCTAAAAATGAGTTATACTCTTTTCCTTAAGCCTTGTTTCAGTTGATATCCTTATGAGGAGGTATGTTTAGATCTTGGGTAATATTTCCACCCCAAAAGGTAACATGAGTTACGAGATCATGAACAGTAGTAGTGAAAGAGCCCAGAGTTAGAGGAATGTATGTAGAGGTTTACTGATTTAAGAACGGGAGATAATGTTTTGAAGAGTTATATTACTATAGTCATGCACCCAGTAAGTTATTGATGAGGAGTTTTCCCTTATGGGTAGTGTAAGAGTTGCTAGTCGAGATGAGATAGAGTATATGTTTGTTAACCAGAATTGAGTTGATGTTGATGTGCCATCACTTTAGAGGAGGCTAAATTCATGTGTTGAATAAGAGAGCAAAGTATTCATAAAGTGATAGATCTAAGCTAGGTTTATGATATGTTTGAGAGGGTCATGATGTTCATAAGGTTATAGAACTGATCAAGTAATGAGGTATTGTATAGTAGGCGAGCAATCATATTGATATTCAGGTTTAGTAATGAACATTAAGCTTGAATTTGAGATGAGTTTCATGATCAAAAGAATGAGAACATGAGGGTGATGATATTAGTCTTGAGATTTGATATAGAAGACTTGACATAGAGTAGGTGACGAATTGAGGTGATAAGATGCAATAAATGTGAGTGGTACAAGTGAGAGACCCTAACCTTTTTATAAGGACAGTGAAGTATGGCTAAGTCACAAGAGTAACAAGAGCATTAAGAGATGTACCGAGAGGGTATGTAATCAGAAGATGTTAAGAGAAGCACATTAGAAGGAGGTCTTAGTACCTACTTATGGAGAGTTGGTAGTCATGAGATAAACTTTTCCAAGTGTTAGAGAAAAAGAGGATGTAGACCAGTTAGAGATAACAGAATAGCTCCATAGCCTTCAAGTGTAAGCTTTAGACCTAAGGGGGAGATGAAAAAATGAAAAATCAAGCCAAGTGTTTGAGAGTAAGATAGTAATGAGTTCCAAAGAATATGGGAGATATCCTTTCAGAGGCCCTTTTAGTAATGGAGTGATGTTAGAAAGAGGAGGTTGATGTTCTTATCGTGATAGTGATGGTATGATAATTCCATCTAAGGTTCTAAATGAGAAGGATAACAAGGATGAGGTTTTACTATGAGAAATAGTTAAATGAGAGACCTTTTGTTGGTTCTGAAGGAGTTGGTTATCATGAGTCGAAGGAGTTGTTAGAATAATAAGCTTGAATGTGGTGTTAAAGAGTAATAGTCTTAGGAGGAGATTCACTTTAGAGAGGTATAGAATTTGAACCTAAGGATTTGGGTTAAGCTTGAATATAGTAAGAGTATACCATTATACTCACACCATAGTAAGAGTAACCCCGTTCCATACCCAGTCCAGTCGTCATTCGAGGACGAATGATCCCAAGGAGGAGATATTGTAACACCCCAGAAATTTTTTGAGCTAAGACTTGAACCATCCTTCGTTGTGAGTAGGATTTTACCGAGGAATTAAAATTTCTTAAGTGTAAAGTTCACTAGATGTAGCACCTTGAGTTCGAAAAAGAACTAAATTGGAAATAGAAAAATCGGAAATTTTGCAAGTTATGCTTAAGTTATGAGTTTTTGGTCAACTTGAAATGATCATAACACCTAGCACAAGATGAGTTATATGTGCTACAAGATACCGTAGGTAAGACCTTTGAATTATCTTTCGAACGTTACCGAGTTTGCTAAGTTTTGAGGTGGGATGAGTGACATATGGCCTTTTGAAGTTAGGTTGTCCAGTTAAGGAAAGTTAGCCGAAAATAGTAAGAGGTAGTTTGGTCTTTTCCTTACCAAATAAAATTTAATTCGGCTTTAGTAATTTTTAGGCGTCTAATCTGACTAGGTTCAGTTTTATAATCCTAGTTTACGCCTAGGGTTTTAGTTGAGTTCAAGAAGAGAAAAGAAGAGAAAAGAGGAGAAGATCAAGCGTTCATCGAGATTCTTGCGTCTTGTTGCGGATTTTCGCCATGGGTTCAATCCCTAAGAGGTATCTAAGCTTCCATAGTGTTGGGTTTGTTCACCCACATGCCAAACATGTTATTTTCAGCGCAAAATTTGATTCTTGAAGTTGAAAGATTTGAGTTTTTTATGAGTTCTTGATAGCTGTTCATGAAGTTCATTCTAAATCTTATTGTGTTGGGTTTTGGATGATTTATTGAGATCAAAGTGAGTGTTTTAAGGGATGTATTAAGTATATAAGAGTGTACTTATGTTAAGTAATTGATTCTACGTGATTGGGGAAGAAACCGTTCGATTCTAGGCGAGTTAGGGTGAGAAAATGAGCGAAGAAATTCGTCGGGTTTTCTGGGTTTTGGCCTGGTCTGTCGCGCCAACCAGAGCGCCCCAAAGTAGGCTCTGAAGTTTAGGGGCTGGCGCTCCGCGCCACCCATATCCCCGGGGTCGCCTGCCCCGTCCAGTTTGCATTCGGTTTCTCCGTTTGAGTTCTTTCGAAGGGTAACTTCTCTCTTTTTCGATTTTAACTACTCTAGGCTACTTCTAAAGACCTAAAATGATTCCTAAGATGATCATAACCTTGAATTCTTATTTCAAATTCAAGGTAGATTTGAGAGTTAAGTTTTGAGAATTCTTTCGAACATTCTAAGAAAAATCACTTTGAGTCCTTTTGTGGAGTCTTCAACAACTTCTAGTAACTTGTACCAAGACTAAAGTAAGTGAGCATGAGAGTGAGGAGAATAAATTCATGAGTCTACACTATCATATATATCCTTCATATCATGAACCATAACTCTTGAATTCATAATTCACATTCAAGAGAGAGCTAAGAGTAGAGTTCAAGAAAGTCTTGAGTTCACTTGTAAATCCTTTGAGATCCACAATCGATTTGAGTTAAATTTTGAGAAAGTAAGTATGAGAATGAGAAGGTTTGTATACATGAGTTCCATAATGTTATGTAGACCTACGATTTAAATCGCTCATTCCCATAAATTTCGCATGAACTCCAGAAGTTGAGTATCTATGAAAGGAGTATTATCTTCATGTCCTAAGTCTTAAGTATTGAGTTTCTAACCCATTTGAGATTATATGCCTAATCATTAGACTATTACATGTTACCCATGAAGTCCTTGAGTTGAGGTATTCATGTCCATAATTCTTCATGAACCCTATCAGTCGAGGAGTCTCGAGATGAAAAGTATCTTTGAGTCCTTGAGTTGAGTAGTTCATATTCATAAGTCCGCATGAATCCTCTGAGTTAAGCATTCTTGAAGTACGTATTATCATTGAAGTTCTTGAATTCCAAGTATTGAGTTCTATCTATGGTTATTGAAAACCTAGCATTAAGTCGTCCACGTCCATAATTCGGCATGAACCCTATTTTAAGAAGTCTTTGACAAATGTTTTAACTTTGCTTTACGACTTAAGCTTTGAGTTGAGTAAAGAGTAAGAGTAAAGTTCATTTTCTTTAAAATTATATATGGGAACTATGTAATCCCAAGAGTAAATGTTTTCACATTTAAGATGAGAGGAAACTGAGATTTCCAAAAGAGTTTTGAGCAAGAAAGGGAAAATCGATTCCAAGAGAGCTTTTAAGCTAAGTTTTGAGTAATTATCTTAAACCAAAGAAAGAAGTTGTTTTAAAACATATGAGCTAAGTATATTTTTTGGAGTAGTATTGAGCACCGATATGGGGATGCGAGTTCATATTAACTCAAGTCTCCATAAACCATGTAGCCATCATGGGTATTAATGGGTTATGCTTTCTAGATAATCACATAAATTAAGCTAGTGGATCCACTAAGTTAAGCATTTTATATGACGGCAGAGTATAGGACAGATCTGGCAGCATGGGCAAGACGTTGTATCTCCACTTAGGCTCATAGTGGTGGTTGTCGGTTAGAGAAACTCCCACAGAAACTATATTACTTTATTATATAAGTAAAGTTGAGTTTGTTATTGCATTTTCTTTAACAAACTAAGTTGCTTTTAGTGTTTTATAAAACTTTCCATATAATGCATGTGTATTGTTGCTTTATATTGAGTTGAGTATCCAAAGTTGAGTACCAAGAATCGAATATGATATCTTTTAGTTGAGTATCTAATCTTCTGAGTTAAGTAAGTTTGAGTAGTTTTGAGTATCCTTGAGTATTCCTTGAGTTGAGCAAGTTTGAAAAGAGGTAAGTGTGTTTCCCTTTTTATCGAGTTTCAAGCTTATGTTTATGTTTTATAATTCCCCTTACATGCTCGTACATTCCACGTACTAAGCCATTTGGCCTGCATCATTTCATGATGCAAACACGGGTATTCAGGATCATCAATAGGAGATTCGTTGATACATCCGAGAGTTAGAGTGAGCTATGGTGAGCCTCTTTGTTTCCAGAGGATTTCATTTACCTTTCGGTTTAGTCAAGATGTCGTGGGTCTTGTCTCGAATTCCATGTTTATTAGTTAGAGGCTTCATAGATAGTCAGTATAGTTGATTAGTATGTATTATTTATTTTATTAAATGTTTTAAAGACTTAAGTTGCCTATTTTATGGCGAGTTGAATAATTTATTTTTATTCAGTTTTCTTTTGAGGTAAAGCTTGTGTTTAAGTTTCATGAATTTTATTCAATTTTTAAGCTTTTGCATTTTTGAGTTAGTCTTCCGCTTGTAGTCAGCCAGGATGATGGTTCGCTTGGGGACCAGCTATGGTCTTCGAGTGCTGGACACGTCCAAGGTGTAGGCTCGGGTCGTGACACTATCTTAACACTAAATATACATTACATGACTTGTGACTATATATGAGATTGCTTATGTGCATCTTTTAGATTGAAATTAAGAAATTCCTGTTTAAATTAATGTTATTGAAAATGGGAACTTGCATATGAGCATGTTATGACTAGGAGAAGGTAGTTCCTCCTTGAACATAACTAAACATGATAATGCCATGCATATGGATTGATAGATGTAGATTCCTACTTCCTTATATTGGCATTGACTATGTTGTATTGGAGTTAAAGTTCCTCCTTATATTTGGCCTGCATCATTTCATGATGCAGACACAGGTATTCAGGATCATCAACAGGAGATTCGTTGATACATCCGGGAGTTAGAATTAGCTATGGTGAGCCTCTTTGTTTCCGGAGGATTTCATTTACCTTTCAGTTTAGTCAGGATGTCGTGGGTCTTGTCCCGAATTCCATGTTTATTAGTTAGAGGCTTCATAGATAGTCAGTATAGTTGAGAAGTCTGCATTATTTATTTTATTAAATGTTTTGAAGACTTAAGTTGCCTATTTTATGGCGAGTTGAATAATTTATTTTTATTCAGTTTTCTTTTCAGTTAAAGCTTGTGTTTAAGTTTCATGAATTTTATTCAATTTTTAAGCTTTTGCATTCTTGAGTTAGTCTTCCGCTTATAATCAGTCAGGATGAGGGTTCGCTTGGGGACCAGTTATGGTCTTCGAGTGCTGGCCACGTCCAGGGTGTAGGCTCGAGTCGTGACACTATGTTAACTCTAAATATACATGACATGACTTGTGACTATATATGAGATTGCTTATGTGCATCTTTTAGATTGAAATTAAGAAATTCCTATTTAAATGAATGTTATTGAAAATGGGAATTTGCATATGAGCATGTTATGACTAGGAGAAGGTAGTTCCTCATTGAACATAACTAAACATTATAATGTCATGCATATGGATTGATAGATGTAGATTCCTACTTCCTTATATTGGCATTGACTAAGTTGTATTGGAGTTAAAGTTCCTCCTTTTTGAAATGATGCTCATTGTGTGTGGTGTCTTTGAGATTGTACATCACTTTGATGATTACATGCTTGTTGGGCTGCTGGTTATGAGTCTTTGAATCATTAAGATGTTTTAAGTGTTATTCGGGGACGAATGTTCCCAAGGAGGGGATATGGTAACACCCCGTAAAACCTAGTAAGACCTAGCTAAGGCTTGACTAAATCTAGTAGGTTGAACTAGAGCCTCACATATTAGTTTATAGGTGGAAACTTTTTTAAACGATGAAAAATGGCTTTTGAAGTTAGTTTGAGAAGATTTGGAGGTCAAACGTCAAGAAACGACTATAACGTCCGGAAACTAGTCATTTGAACTAGTGAGTTGAAGGGGTCTTGTCGTTGAAGTTTGGAGTGTTGTTTGAGGGTGAAAACTTGTAGAAGTGACTCTCATACTTATATGGACATGTTTATGAGTTCAACGTCCGGGTACGACTCCCCAAAGACCACTCGAGGGGTCCTTGAGGAGGACCCCAAAACAGTCCCCCAAAGATGCCTGGACAGCATGGTCTGTTTCTTTTGGTGGTGATCTACGGAGGCAAACCACTCCCCGTAGACCATACCACGGTCCATTGATGGACCTCTTGAGCCCATACTTAGTTTCTCCTTGGGCCTGTAGCATTTAGAGCCACAGTCCCAAACCACGGAAGCCAACCATGGCCAGTAGATTGGTCTACGGTCCATGGAAGGCTGTCCGTAGGTTGGGCTGTGTGGTGGCAGTTTTGTTTCGAGTTAGGGGTTAGTTAATTGATTAGTTAATTAAGTGGGGGTTAAGGGAGGTCGGTTAGGTGGTTAATTAATGACCTATATAAACTTATAAGTCCCTAAACTAATCCATTAATTCACCACAAGTCAAGATCCCAAATCAAAACTCAAATCCCCTTTCCCTCCCAAAGTCTTCTCTCCAAGAACACCATTGAAGACCAATGAAGAAACCAACCTAGGGGCTTGAATATGGAGGACTTCTCTTAGGATTTTCGTGGGTTTCTACACCTAAGGTATGGTGATTTTCATCCATGGGTAGCTATCATTTTTCGTAGCGGAACTGGTAGTTGGTGAATTCATGAAAGTGGTAGTGTGGTAGATGGTAGTGTGGTAGGTGAGTACCTTATTTTTAAGATTTTATTATAATATCTTTTTACTAAGTATCTTAATCTTGATATCTCCTTAATATTATTATTTTTTAGTGCTAAATTCATGGTAATATGTAATAATATTTATTGTAATATTCTTCCGATAGTTGTTTTAATCTGAATATTTCTTTAATATTATTTATCATATATTCTAAATATAACATATCTTGGGTTCTTTGATACATATATAAATTTTCTT
>JAJOOR010005140.1:0-64026 GCA_036250505.1 Solanum acaule | reverse complement strand
ATTTCCCATTAATTAATGTTGAATGTACTTCCGCGACCGATGAAGTGTGATGACAAGTTTGAGAGGCTTGTTTGGGGTTCCTTCGGGTTCCTCATTCGCCATGTCACGTCTAGGCCCTAGGCTTGGGTCGTGACACTTGGTATCATTTGAGCCTACCCTTTTCTTTGGATGAACCATGAACAGATATGACCCTTTACTTCCCACCTAAAATCTTAATGGAGCATTGGTTGTGTTGAATAGCCAACTTAGACCAAAAGCCTAAGTTGTGTGTGTGGTGAAAAAGGAGAAAAATCAAGAATCTTGAAAAATGCACCCTTGAAAGATCTTGTTGAAAAAGATGGAATCCATCCATGTAAAAAAAAGAAAGAGAAATGAAAAGAAGAGAAAGATTGAAAAAGAAAAGAAAAAAGGAAAAGAAGAAAAGGTCAAAAAAGAGAAGAATTGTTGAAATAAAGTGTGAGGAATGAGAAAATGAAATGGGGTATCCAATGAAGTTTGATTGAAATAATAGGGTTTGAATTTTGAGAATTGAAAGTGTGATAGAAATGGTGAAAGAATGAAGTGCATGCCATACTCCATGGAGGTACTAGTCACTAAGCCTAAATGACCATACCCTAACACTCAGCCCCGATATAAACTTTGAAAGACCTTTGAGATCTTGATTAAGTATAACATCGTGTTGATTGTAAAATATATGGAAAAGATCTTGCATGTGTTTGTTTTTGAGAGGGTGAGAGTTGTTTGTGATTCCTATATTCTGAAAATTTTGATGCTCTTTGTGTGAAGATGTAATCATTTTTGTTGTGAGGGCATTCAAATACTCTTGTTGAGCTTGAACTTGCATTTGAAGCAAGCATTGAGAACTTGAGTCTACCTGCTAATGCTTAGTCACAATTTGAAACTTAGAGTACACAATTGAACATTTCATGAGGAGTTTTAATCTCGTGTGTGCATTCATGTTGAGTCTTGAGCAACACTATTTGTAGACATCCTTGTTGAACTAATTGATCTTGAGTTTTTACTTGAGGACAAGCAAAAGTTTAAGTTAGGGGTGTTGATGAGTCTGAGATTTTGACTCATTTAGGGTTTTGTTTTCAGAGTTTATTGTCCTCAATGCCTAATTTATGCACCAAACTAATGTTAAAATGTTGATTTGCAGCAATAAAGATAAAGGAGCAAGGCAAGGATATTACCGGGCAAAAAGGGAAGAAAAAGCTGAAGAAGTTGAAGAAAAGCAATCCTGGTGATCTCTAAGATCACTCGGCGAACCGCCGAGTGGCTCTTCAGCTCGCCCAAAAATCCAATGTGCCAGCCCTCAGGAAGAACCAACTTGGCTACGGACATGGACAGTAGGCAGACCGTCGAATGGATCGGTGACCTTGATCCTGATCGCCTAAAGTCAGAGAACCCTGAGGGTAAAGAGCCAAGGAAAATCGACAATAGAATGGAGCCATAGAGGCATTGCTGACTAGGCCGGCGATGCTCAACTAACCTCGGCTAGTGATCCTGAAGACCAAAATTTGAGAAAGTATAAATTGAATTTCAAAAAGTAGAAAAAAAGATCAAGTCATTTCCTGAGTAATATCTCCATTGTAAAACTTTGAGCTTTCATTGGAGCCTTTATTTTACTTAGTTTAAGGAGTTTCCTAGTAGATTTTGAGTTTGGTTTTCGATACTAAGCAGTTTGGATCATTGTGAAGACGTGGATTGTAAAACCCATATTATGGAGAAGGTAATTGGTATTGATTTCTTCCTTTTTATGATGTGTGTCTAAAACCCCAATTCTTGGGGTGTGATCATGTTATTATTTTTTCTAATTAGCTTATGGGTATTATTGTTTACTAATTTAAATGTTGTTTTAAAGTGGGTTTGATTGATAGTTGTGTATTATCTCATGAATTGTAGTTGCAAATGCAATTCTAACTTAGTGTTCTGGGCTTGCTTGAGAGAGAGGCTCTAGAGCTAAGGTTATCAATTAATGATTGTAGCGATCGGATTGTTGTGGATTCAGCTCGAGAGATTGAATCCTAATTTGATCCTACCTATCTAACTCGAGAGTAGATAAATTAAGGTTTTGGGTTGTTTATATTGGTAAGTTTGTTGAGGTTCGCGAGAACTCACTTGAATCGTAATAGCTGTTCGAGAGAAAGCTATTACATTTATAGTCTTAGCCTACCCACTGAGATTTAGCAATTGTTAGTACATTTCAATTACTTATATAGCGAAATTAGCTTATAATCAATCACATCCCCGAGAATCTCTCTGTATTTGTCTACTCCCCCATTTTCATAACTCTTGTAGTTGATATTTGACACTTTTAAAACCCCCCATCTAACATTCGTTGTCAAACCATCAACTTACTTTGCTTGGTTTCGATAAGGTCTACTTCTATAACTGATTAGACCATAATATTTACTTATTAATTGAATTCCATATTGTACCGCTCCCTGGGGGTTCGACCCCAACTCTTTGTTGGGTTTTATATTACATTACGATCATCTACACCTAGTATTGGATGGGGTGTAGTTGAGCGTTTATCGAAAATGGTGCCGCTACCGGGGAGTGGTTTTATAGAATTCTCTTGTTGAAGTTTGTTTGTGATCTTCTTGTGTTGTAGTTGAACCTATTTAATTTTTATTTGGTGTCTGTTGCCTTTGAGCAAATGACGAAATGAGTGTCAACGGAAGCAATTCCAGCCAGCTGGGACAAAATGATGACATTGGAAACTTGAACGATGTGAATGATATACAATTCGGTGGTGTAGGTGCTATTCGGTTGCCTTCGGTCATGGGAAATGCGGTGTTCCACATGACAAGCACGATGTTGCAACTCTTGTAAATGAAAGGGTTATTTGGAGGCTTGGCTCAAGAGGATCCCCATGACCATATTCACAATGTTTTGGACGTTTGTGGTTCCTTCTCGTTGAAGAAAATTCCCAAGAATCTGATCGACTCTGATTATTCCCTTTTTCTCTAGTAGGAGAGGCTACCAAGTGGTTATCTGACCTACCTAGGGACTCAATCACCACTTGGGAAGAACTTACTAAGGCATTCTTCGTTAGATTCTTTCTTCCCTCGAAGTTGATGTCATTAAGGGACAATATCCAAGGCTCCAAACGCTTGGATGGTGAGCCAATCCACGAAACTTGGCTACGGTTTCAGAAATTGCTACTACAATGTCCGACTCACGGACATCCAAACAACATTTCTATCAGAGTCTAGATTCGGTAAACAAAGGGGTTGCTGACCAACTTGTCCGTGGAAGTATCATGCAACAGCCTTTTGAGATCGCATCTACTTTGCTTGATGGCATGACCAAGATCAATTGGGCTTGGTACACAAGAGAGGATCAAGTGTCTCCTTTAACATTTAGGATCACGAAAGAACAAATTGAAAAAGACCAAGAACAAGATCAAAACATGGCCAAAATGATGACCCAAATGGATTTGTTATCAAAACATGTTATGGATAGTGGTTTTGAGGCTGTGAATGTTGTCGGTGTTAGTGGGGTAAACCCCGATGATGCATACTTTAAGGCTCTATATTGTAACACCCTGACTTTTCTAAACGTCTAAATTAATTCGTACATTCGTGGAAAGACAAACGGCTGAGTAATAAATTAAGAATGATGTAGTATGTCATATTTTAAGTGTTCAAGGGTTGTATGTCAAGTTTTGAAGTAAGGTAAGTCACAAAATAAAAGTGGGCGAAAGTTATTTTAAGTTCCTTTTTAAAGATTTCTCTGAAATTTGGGTCAAATGTTTCGGAAGTTTTCTCCCAATCTATAGCGAGTTATGGGGCCCACGACCCATTAAATTAAAGTTCTACGAGTCCAGTTCTAACGCATCAAATGGTTTGTTCGTACGACTTCATAATAGAGAGATATTCGCATTTTTGTGAGACTGCACAAGTAGGCAGGTGAGGTGGGTCCCCAAAGTCGGTGGAAGCTAATAAGATAGCATCTTCTTCATTTTTCTTCATTCCAAATCGTGAGAAACCCACAAAAATCAGAGAAATACTCCTCAAATCATCCTTGTGTGTTCATGATCTCTTCTTGGCCTCTTATCAAAAATTGCCCTATGTCGCGAGCTCGTCGTTTTGGTATAATTTTCACGGTGAATTGAGCGGTGTAACTCTGTGGAGGTTATGGCAGCAGGGTTTTTCTTTCAGTGGAGTGATTGTATTCAAGTGTTCTGGTCATTTAAAGAAAGGTAGGAATCACCTTTTATCAGTTTACGGATACCTTAGGTCTTGGATTGTAGTTTACGATAGGAATCCGTATTGATTGTCGAATTGTCGTAGTAATTTTTATCCTTAATTATTGATTGATTTTACCTTTTTCTGTAATGTTGTAGTGGTGTGGATAGAGGTATTTTCAACATAAATTATAAAGGAAAAGGTATGTTAAGGCTACTCCCTTCGTTCATCATGTTTCCATAGAGCTTGGGAGAGATATAATAGGGTTGTTAATGGTAGTTATGTTGTAGATGTAATTGTGAGTGGTTGGCTGATTGAGTGGTTAAAAACCCTCATTTTACGGACTCATAATATGTTCAGAACATCCCTAAGTTAGGAACGACTTGGACATTATTCATATATATTGTTTATAGCTAAATTGTTCCTTCAGCCTATTTAATTGTTTGTTCCCGCCCTTGGGGCTATTGTGGTTAGATGTTGGCCTATGCACTGCCTATGGGAGCTATGATGTTGTCTAATAGGACTCTGTTATTGCCAAAGAGTGTTATGTGTTGCCCACGAGGCAATATTGATGCCAAAGAGTGTTATGTGTTGCCTACGAGGCTATTTTGACGCCAAAGAGACCTATGCATTGCCTACAGGGCCATGTGATGCTAGAGAGGGCTACGTGCAACACACAGATCTATGATGTTGCCTAAGAGGGCTATGCGCTGCCTACGGGGCTATATCGTTGCCAAAAGGGGGAATGTGACTTCTTACAAAGACAAGGGGCTACTAATAAGGTTATGTAGATTGATTTGGCACCTTCTGGGCTTATGGGGTCCTAAGTAGGTGGTATGTTGTTTGTACCTACCGGGCTTATGGGGGCTTGGTTAGGTTCATTTTTTATCATTATTGTATATTATTAGATTCAGTAGTGGGTTGGCATGCTTATCTAAATTTGATTTCCTTACCTAATTTCTTTCGGTATATTATAATACTTACTCATTTAGTCTATAACCTTTCATACTATGTACATTATTTTGTACTGACACCCCATTCCTGGGGCGCTGCATTCATGTTTGCAGGTCCTGACAGACCACCGAGTACACCTCCTCAGTAGCAAGATTGACTTCTATTCGATTGGCTAGCCCCTATCGTTCGGAGTTGCCAGAGTTTGGAGGTTTGTTAGCTTTTGTTGTGTATATTTTTATGGGTAGGCTGGGGCCCTGTCCCGCCAATCTTTACTACTTTTTTTAGACTTGCAAACTAGTGTGTGGGGTGTACAACTAGGTTATAGCCATCCTGGCCTAGTTTTGTTGGTTTGCTGAAGGTTGTGAGTTGTTTGATGTATTGCCTTGATATATACTTGCTTCCAGTTTTTGTATAGATATCATGGTGTCATCGACGACCCAGTCAGGATTTCTGTGCTAGTTGGCTATTTCTTTATATGAACTCTTGGGAGTAGTTGTTTCTTTTATATATATGTTGACAGGGGCTTTATCGGCCGAGGGCTTAGTTTTATGCCGGGATATACTAGTTTATTTTCTTGATTGCGTATGTCTACCATGTGCTAGTAGCAAATGGTTTGGCAGGGTCGGCTCGGGCCTAAGTTTTGGCATTAGGAGACAGTTGTGCCCCTTGAGTTTGGGGCGTGACAAACTTTGTATTGGAGCAACGTCGTATCCTAGGGAGTCTGCAAGCCGTGTCTAGTAGAGTCTTGTTTATAAATGTGTTGTGCACCACATTCGATAAGCATGAAGCTACTGGGCATGTTAGAATGACTATCCTTCTTTTACTCACCTCGTGCTATAGAGCGGTGTCTTAAGGGTTGAAGTTTCTTGCTTATAATTGATACTTGTATACAGATAGAGATGGATGACACTGGACAGACCATAGCTAGCCAGGGGCTAGATACAGCTACAGGCAAGGGTACCGGCAAGGTACTACAGGTGGAGGTAGCCCATTGTGAGACCCACGGGGAGACATCTTCTCATCCCCCTGTAGCTTCTCCACCAGCAGTACCACCTCTAGTTCCTCCAATTCCATCTGATTAGGATTTCAAGAGTGTAGTATATATGCTAGCACAGTTAGTAGCTGCACAGCGCCAGGAAGTTGTGCCAGATGTTGCCGGACTTTCTGAAGGGCCCAGAAGTTCGACAGTTCATGAATTTCTTGCCTTGAATCCTCCACAGTTGATAGGGACAGATCACAGAGAGGACCTTCAGCACTTTGTTAATTAGGTTCATAGGATCTTCAGAGTCATGCATGCCTCAGCGACTGAGTCAGTTGTGTTAGCAGCATTTCGATTGCATGATGTTGCAGTATTTTGGTACGAAAATTGGGAGAGATCTAGGGGAAAAATTCCCTTGATCTTCTTCTTGGGGGTACGGCTCCAAGGACTGTCTATCCCCTGTCTATTCATCGGGCTTTGGTACGCTCTCTCCGCTGCTTGAGGAAGTATGTGAGAGGATCTTTTCTAGTGCCTACTGAAACGCAAAGAGAACCAATTCTTCCTTAACGAAGTCAAAGAGCAGATTCGGATCACCTGTCGAAAGATACATCTCTACCCACTTGGGATAGCTTTACAGAAGCTTTCATAGATGACTATTTTCCTCGAGAGATTAAGGATGGTCGAGTGAACCAGTTCTTAACCTTCGATAGGGTAGCATGAGTGTCCGAGAGTACGGGCTGAGATTTGATTCATTGGCTAGATATGCACCAGCATTTCTTGATACGATGCATGACAAGGTGCGTAGATTTGTGAGAGGTTCGAGAGAGAGATAGAAGAGGGCTAGGCTCGCTGGTTCATAGGGAGATTTTCAGGGTGGTCCCAGACCCCGACATTCTATTAGGCCTCCTAGACCTCCACCACAGCAATTCCTGGGTAGTAGATTTGATTGTCGGGGACAATCAGACCTAGGTGAGGGTTCATGAGCATCAGACTCGCAGCAGCAGAGGGGTTCAGACGAGGCTAGGATAGCCCCGCCACATTGCGCTACTTGCGGTAAGATGCATTTCGGGAGATGCAGACAGGGTTCCACAGGTTATTATTCTTGTGGACAGGAGGGGCATGGGTGGAGAAACTACCCTACCATAGGTCAGGGTGGTATAGGTTAGTCAACCAGGTCAACAGTAGGTTCTTCCTCATCCGCATAGTCTACAGGGCGTGGACCCCAGACTTCAGCACATAGAGGTAAAGGCGGAGGCAGAGAGGGAGAATCTAGTTCTGGTAGTGGACAAAATCGTACATATTCATTAACCAGACGACAGGACTCAGAGTCATCACCAGATGTTGTGACATGTACATTGATTGTTTGCTCCCATTGTGTTTATGCTTTGATAGATCCTGGATCTACTCTGTCTTATGTTACCCCATTTATTGCGGGGAAGTTATGTATAGTAGCAGAGTCATTGGATCGACCCTTTATTATATCTACACCAGTTGGTGAGTCAATTAATGCTAGGAGAGTCTATCGAAGTTGCCTGGTCAAAATTATCGACTGTCAGACCTCTGTAGACCTGGTAGAGTTAGAGATGGTTGATTTCGATGTCATTATGGGTATGGACTGGTTAGCGTCTTGTTATGCTAATGTTGAGTGTCGGAGAAAGATTGTTAGATTCCACTTTCCAGGAGAGGCAGTTCTGGAGTGGAAAGGCGATACATAAACGCTGAAAGGTAGGTTTATTTCCTATCTTAAGGCAAGGAGGATGATCACTAAGGGTTGTATTTATCATCTTGTTCGCGTTCATGATATAGATGCAGAACCACCGACTCTTCAGTCTATTCCAATAGTTAATGAGTTTCTAGATGTATTTCCAGATGAGCTCCCTGATATCCCTCCAGAACGAGAAGTTGATTTTGCTATCGATATGCTACCAGGTACACAACCCATATCTATCCCTCCTTATAGAATGGCTCCTGTTGAGCTAAAGGAGTTGAAGGATCAGCTGAAAGAATTGCTGGATAAAGGCTTTATCAGGCCTAGTGCTTCACCATGGGGTGCGCTAGTATTATTCGTGAGGAAGAAAGATGGCTCACTAAGAATGTGTATCGATTATCGACAGTTGAATAAGGCGACTATAAAGAATAAGTATCCCCTTCCGAGGATCGATGACTTGTTTGATCAGTTACAAGGTGCTGAGTGTTTCTCAAAGATTGATTTAAGATCATGGTACCACCAGATACGAGTTCGGGAGAAAGACGTTCCAAAGACAGCTTTTAGAACCAGATATGGACACTTTGAGTTCTTTGTAATGTCTTTTGGATTAACTAATGCCCCAGCAGTGTTCATGGACCTAATGAATAATACATTCAGGTCGTATCTAGACTTGTTTGTGATTGTGTTTATTGATGATATTTTGGTGTATTCACATTCAAAAGCTGAGTATGCAAATCATTTGCGAGCAGTCCTTCAGGTTCTTCGAGAGCAAGAACTTTATGCAGAGTTCTCCAAGTGTGAGTTCTGGTTGAGCTCTATTGCTTTCCTAGGCCATATTGTATAATATGCAGGCATTGCGGTTGATACACCAAAGATTGAATCTGTAAAGACTTTGCCCAGACCCATGACTCTGACTGAGGTACGTAGTTTCTTAGGGTTAGTTGGGTACTACAGAAGGTTTGTAGAGGGGTTTTCTTCACTTTCAACACCATTAATGAATCTGACTCAAAAGCAACTAAGTTCAAGTGGACTTAAGCATGCGAGCATAGTTTCCAGGAGCTTAAGGACCTGTTGACATCAGCACCAGTTCTAACATTGCCAGAGGGTTTAGAAGGCTATGCGGTGTACTGTGATGCTTCTGGTGTTGGTTTGGGATGTGTTCTAATGCAACATGGTAAGGTTATCGCATATGTTTCAAGGCAGTTACGAAAACATGAAAAGAACTATCCGACCCACGATTTAGAGTTGGCTACAGTTGTGCATGCATTAATGATCTGGAGACACTATTTGTATAGCGTTCATGTTGACATCTTCACAGATCATAAAAGTCTTCAATATTTCTTTAAATAAAATGAGTTAAATCTTTGACAACGTCGACGGCTTGAGTTACTGAAAGACTATGATTGGATATTTTATATCATCCAGGAAAGGTGAATGTGGTAGCCGATGCCCTCAGTCGAAAATCTATGGGTATTTTATCCTATTTAAGTGTTGAGAAGCGTGAGCTAGCGCGAGAGTTTCATCAGTTAACTAGCTTGGGAGTCAAATTGTTAGAGGAAGAAGATAGTGGGGTAACAATTCAGGACACAACCGTATCATCTCTAGTTGTAGAAGTGAAATCACGGCAACAAGAGGATCCTAGCTTAGAGCAGCTCAGAGACAAAGCTCAGAATCAAGAGACTTTAGTATTTGATATAGCAGGAGATGGAGTCCTTAGAAGTAGCGGTCGATTGTGTTTTTCGAATGTTGCAGGGCTTCGACATCGGATTATGGCCTGGTTCGACGAAGATGTACCATGATATTGAGGAGATATATTGGTGGCACGGGATGAGGAAGGACGTTGCTGAGTTTGTTGCACAGTGTCCTAATTGCCAACATGTGAAGGTTGAGCAACAAAAGCCTGCTGGGCTAGTTCAGAAGATAGCCATTCCTTTGTGGAAGTGGGAAGCAATTAATAAGGATTTTATTATAGGATTACCTCGATCGCATCGCAAGTTTGAATCTATTTGGGTAATTGTTGATTGACTAACAAAATCAGCCCACTTCTTACCAGTCAGGGCTACTTTTACGGCCGAGACTATGCAGGGCTCTATATTACAGAGATTGTTAGGATATATGGTGTCCCAATATCTATTATCTCTGATAGAAGAACACAATTTACCGCCAACTTCTGGAAGTCCTTCCAGAAAGGACTAGGGACATATGTTAATCTTAGTACAACCTTCACCCTCAGACAGATGGCCAGGCTGAGCGTACAATTTTGACACTCGAGCATATGTTACGGGCGTGCGCGCTAGACTTCAAGGGATGTTGGGATGACCACTTGCCTCTTATTGAGTTCGCATACAATAATAGTTATCATTCTAGCATCGGGATGGCACCTTATGAGCCTTTGTATGGGCAAAAATGTAGGTCCCCCAATAGATGGTTCGAGGTAGGTGAGTCAGCGTTGATTGGACCCGACTTAGTACATCAGACAGTGGAACAAGTTAAGCTCATTCGGGAGAGGTTGCTAGCAGCTCAAAGTCGACAGAAGTCATACTCAGATGTGCAATGAAGAGACTTAAAATTTTGTGTCGATGATTGGGTATTCTTAAAAGTCTCGCCTATGAAGGGTGTTATGGGATTTGGCAAAAAAAGCAAGCTTAGTCCAAGATTCATTGGGTCATATCGAATCCTTCATCGGGTAGGACGAGTGGCTTATGAGTTGAATTGCCTTCGAGGCTACAATCTGTTCATCCAGTTTTCCATGTATCGATGTTACAGAAGTGCGTAGGAGACCCTTATCCAGTTTTCCCAGTTAAGGATGTTTAGATCACAGAGGATTTGTCCTACGCGGAAACTCCAATTGCCATATTAGATCGACAGGTACGTAAATTGAGGACCAAAAAGGTGGCTTAAGTTAAAGTATTGTGGAGAAACAAGAATAGATAAGAGGTGACTTGGGAAGCTGAGAATGCCATGAGGTCCAAATATCCTCACTTGTTTAATACCCTAGGGTGATGTCATATCAGTTTATATTGGTGCAGTGGGGTAAGATACCTATCAATTTTTTTATATTATTGCTTATTATTATGGTTGTCGTCGTTGTATTTTTGCTCGCACTGTTATTGCAGAGCTATAGTGCTTAGCTATTTATGTCGTCCTGTGAGACGCCTAAGTTAAAAATTTATGCATTTTAGGTTCTGGATAGTCACATTCACAAAGGATACTTTGTCTAAACTTTGGCAACTCCTAAGGACATAACCGTGTGACTCAGAGTTTTCATTCGAGGATGAATGTTTCTAAGGGGAGAACGATGTAACACCTCGACTTTTCTAAACCTATAAATTAATTCATACATTCATGGAAAGGCAAAGAGGGTGGGTAATAAATTAAGAATGATGTGGTATGTCATATTTTCAGTGTTCAAGGGTTGTATCTCAGGTTTTGAAGTAAGGTAAGTCGCAAAAGAAAAGTGGGTGAAAGATATCATAAGTTCCTTTTTAAAGATTTCTCTGAAATTTAGGTTAAATGTTTCGGAAGTTTTCTCCCAATCTATAATGAGTTATGGGGACCACGACCCATTAAATCGAAGGTGTACGAATCTAGTTTCCAACGCATCAAATGATTTGTTCATACGACTTCAGAATAGAGGGATATTCACATTTTTGAGAGACTGTGCAAGCAGGCACGTGAGGTGGGTCCCCTAAGTCGATGGAAGCTAATAAGATAGCATCTTCTTCATATTTCTTCATTCCAAATCATGAGAAACCCACAAAAATCAAAGAAATACTCCTCAAATCATCATTTTGTGCTCATGATCTCTTCTTGGCCTCTTATAAAAAATTGTCCTATGTCGCGAGCTCGTCGTTTTGGTATAATTTTCACGGTGAATTGAGCGGTGTAGCTCCGTGGAGGTTGTGGCAGCAGGTTTTTTTTTTCCAGTGGAGTGATTGTATTCAAGTGTTCTGGTCATTTAAAGAAAGGTAGGAATAACTTTTTATCAGTTTACGGATACCTTAGGTCTTGGATTGGAGTTTACGATAGGAATGCGTATCGATTGTTGAATTGTCATAGTAATTTTTATCCTTAATTACTGATTGATTTTACCTTTTTCTTTAGTGTTGTAGTGGTGTGGACATAGGTATTTTCAGTATAAATTATAAAGGAAAAGGTATGTTAAGGCTACTCCCTTCGTTTGGCATGTTTCCTTAGTGCTTAGGAGTGATATAATAGGGTAGTTAATGTTAGTTATGTTGTAGATGTAATTGTGAGTGGCTAGCTGATTGAGTGGTTATAAACCCTCATTTTAGGGCCTTATAATCTGTTCAGAACAACCCTAAGTTAGGAACGACTTAGACATTATTCATATATATTGTTTATAGTTAAATTGCTCGCTTTCAGCCTATTTGATTGTTTGTTGTCACCCTTGGGGCTATTGTGGTTACCTGTTGAGCTATGAACTGTCTATGGGGGCTATGATGTTGTCTAATAGGACTATGTTATTTCCAAAGAGTGTTATGTGTTGCCCACGGGGAAATATTGATGCCAAAAAGTGTTATGTGTTGCCTACGGGGCTATTTTGACGCCGAAGAGCGCTATGTATTGCCTACAGGGCTATGTGATGCAAAAGAGGGTTACGTGCAGCCCACAGAGTTTTGATGTTGCCTAAGAGGGCTATACGTGGCCTACGGGGCTATATCGTTGCCATAAAAGGCTATGTGACTTCTTACAAAGACAAGGGTCTACCGATAAAGTATGTAGATTGAGTTGGCACCTTCTGGGCTTATGGGGTCCTAAGTAGGTGGTATGTTGTTTGTACCTACCGGGCTTATGGGGGCTTGGTTAGGTTGATGTTTGATCATTATTGTATTTTATTAGATTTAGTAGTGGGTTGGCATTCTTATATAAATTTGATTTCCTTACCTGATTTCTTTCGGTATATTATAATACTTGCTCATTTAGTCTACAACCTTTCATACAATGTACATTATTTTGTACTGACGCCCCATTTCCTGGGGCGCTGCATTCATGTTTGCAGGTCCTGACAGACCACCGAGTACACCTCCTCAGTAGCAAGATTGACTTCTATTTGATTGGCTATCCCCTATCCTCCGGAGTTGCCAGAGTTTGAAGGTTTGTTAGCTTTTGTTGTGTATATTTTTATGGGTAGGCTGGGGCCCTGTCCCGTCAATCTTTACTACTTTTTTTAGGCTTGCAGAGTAGTGTGTGGGGCGCTGGCTTAGTTTTGTTGTTTTGCTGAAGCTTGTGAGCTGTTTGATGTATTGTCTTGATATATACCTGCTTCCAGTTTTTGTATAGATATCATGGTGGCCTCGACAGCCCAGTCAGGACTTCTATGCTAGTTGTCTATTTGTTTATATGAACTCTTGGGAGTAGCTGTTTCTTTTATATATATGTTGACAGGGGCTTTATCGGCCGAGGGCTTAGTTTTAAATCGTGATATAGTAGTTTGTTTTCTTGATTGCATGTGTCTGCCATGAGCTAGTAGCAAATGGTTCAATAGGGTCGGCTCGGGCCTGAGTTTTGGCATTAGGAGCCAGTTGCGCCCTTTGAGTTTGGGGCGTGACATATATAATGATGAAGTGAGTTTCCTTGCAAATCAAAGTGATGGTTTCCGTCTTAACTATCCAAGGCCGGGTGGGAATTAAGGTTGGAATAAAGATCACGATGACGGTTGGAGAGACCATGAGCAGGAATGGCGTGATCATAGACACAACTGGAAGGAGAGAGATGGGGACAAGGAGAGATAAGTGCCCTCCATGAGCGTCAAAAGCCAAAAGATCAAAGGGTTGACCCGGAGAGTTTTTGTATGGAAGATATGCTTTCACACATTCTCACCAAAGTGGAAGGGTGGGATAAAGTTTTGAAGGAAATGAAAGATGACGTCTCAACTCTGAATTAGATGGTGACCTCTCACTCAGTGTCCATTAAACAGTTGGAGACACAAATGGTTCTAATCTTGACTCATTTGAATCCAAGGTCAAAAGTAGGGATGCCGAGTGACACAATGGCCAATCCTAAGAATGAACCTCGAATGGGTATCTTCGTCGTGCCTCGACGTTAAATAAGACACTTCTTTGGAGGCAACCCAAGTTTTTATGCCTTTAATATTGCTTTTGAATAACGGGTGTTGAATGTGCAAGTTGAAAATTTGAAATTATAGGAAAATGAGCAGTAGACGAGCCAAAGGTCTAGTCGGCGACTCACCGAACATGTCAGCGAACCCAACTTGGGCCACCGTTTGTACCATCCATTTTGCTGGAGGTTCAGTAAAACTAGGTGGACTAAAGTACCACTGGGCGCATCGTCGAGTGGGTCGGCAACGTAAGTTGTGATCGTCGACTGGCGCGCGAACTGAAGAGTGAAAAAAGGCCAAACCATTTTTAAATCGAAAATCTCCCTCATTTCATACTTTTCGACTTCCAAACTTTCACAACTACACAGTTCCTTACTTTTGTACTAGTTACTTGTTTTTACTTGGGATCGTTAACTCGAGGTGGATTTTTGGATTCATTGCTAACCTAGTTTTTCAAATTCTCTACGTCTCAGGTTAGTTTTCCGAACCTCATCTTTAAATTTTGCTGAAATCGATGTTATGATCATTGTGTAGTTGTTCTCATTGCGTAAATGATAATTGTTGATTGTGTGTTATTGATGCCTGCCCGTATTTAGTTTTAATTGGGTTAATTGGCCTTAAATTGTAAAATCTCGAGTCCAAAAATGTTTAATTATATGGGTTGTGTTGATTACATTGTGGGGTCTAGTTTAGGTAAGTCTGAGTAACCCCGAGTTGTGCCGATTGTTGAATTTCACCTAACGATAGAGCGGTTGATGTCGTTCTTAAGGGCAAAAGATGTCGATGAGGCAATTTTCGCCAAATCGGGGGAAGTCTGAGTAACCCGAGGTCATGCATAGTATGGGTTTAAGCTTAATTGAGTAGAATTATAGTTTAATTTTGTTTTAGGGTGCTGTGGGTTAGATTTTGAAGGTTGGGGGTGAAAATATGGCAAGTTGGACTATTCGGCGAGTTGGGTTGAGCTCGCCTAGTAGTTTAGCGGTTCGCCTAAAGACCCCTCGATCGCCTTTTAAATTCTCTATGTTTGAGGACTAAGTTCTGTAACTTTCGGTGATACGCCTGTTCTCGGTGAGAGTCCCTTTTGAACGCCCTTCTGCTCCCCTAATCCCTAAATTTATTCTGTAACTTTCGGCGAGCTACTTCTAGTTCGTCGAATGGAAAATTGTGTTGTACTAGGTTGCTGCGTTCGATCACATGACCCCATCTGAAGGTAATTTTTTGCAAAAATCCCCTTATACTAGTCTTGATAGTGTATTGATTGGTAATGGTACTTTACTTGATATTAAAAACATTGGATACTCTTAGTTACCCTCTATATCCCGTCCATTACACTTGCACTCCATGTTTCAAGTTCCTCAACTTCGTCATAATTTAATTTCTTTAAAGAAGTTGTGTAAGGATAACAATTGTTCTATTGATTTTGACTCTTCTTCTTATTATGTTAAGGATAAAGCCACGGGTCAATCTCTCCTACAAGCTTCCAGTAAGGGTGATGTTTTTCCGCTAGCATCTTCATCAGTGTCTTCTCATTCTCAAGCATGTGTTGCTATTCATCAATCTAGATATATTTGGTATCATAGATTAGGCCATAGTTGAGATTAGACTTTAGATTGTCTTAGGAAAAATAATTACATTAGCTTGCTCAATTTTGTTTGTAGTGATTGTGTCCCTTGTCGGCTAGGAAAATCTCAACACTTACATTTTAATTTAGTGCATCATTGTAGTTCTTCTCCTTTAGATATTATTGTCATGACCCAGGGGGTAACCCCTAGACGTAACATGTCGTACTCGACCCCGATGGGGTCTAATACATGCCCTTAGCGTCATCATAACATACGATCATGGAAAAGTTGGGGAAATTTAAAACTTTCTTTAAAACATTCTATCGAAAACATTTCATAAAAGCGGAAGTCTTTACTAAGTCTATGTTTCAAAACCATCTATGAATAACATGAATAAAAGTCTTGGGACGTAGCCCATATAAAGTCTAAAACATAAGAAATGACATAAAAGGAACATAGTGGGTTTGTCCTTGAAACTATGAGGACTCACCAATTCTTCGAGCCTTCAAACGCCTTAGAAACCTAGCCTCCAAAGCAGCTCAATCTCCAACACCCTACGTTTGATTAGAATGTAGGCAATATGTGTTAGTACAAAGTGTACCAAGTATGAAAGCTAACATACCAACATAAAACATCCCAAATGGTTAGTCAACATAAGACATAAGCATAAGAGACAATAACATATTCATAACATAAATTTTACATAAGCATCATATCATCACAAGTCAACATAAGACATACATAAGTTCATACTTCAACCATTAGTCTTTCATATTCAAGAGAACTACTCCACAAGTCACCTCTAAGCATACTTGTGCAAGGCAAGCATAGCATCCCATAATACTACCCGAGCTAAGTACCTCTCTTTGGTCATTCTTGGTCATAGTCCACCTTCATAGTCAAGACCTAGGTTTTCATATCATAAGAGCACTTATACCAGTAAGTGGTTCTCAAGGCACACTTGTGCAATGCATGTGGAGCATCCCATAATACCACACACACTAAGCATATCTTGAAGTCACCCTATTCATAGTTATCATTCCTAGGTGTCACTATTGACCCACTTCATATTGACAAGGAACTATCAACTTAAGTCAATCATATCATGGAAGGCAACTATAGCAACAATCCAAGCTAGGCATACATCACATAATAGGACACTTCGTAAGTAGCTTCTAGTCATACTTGTGCCATGTATGAATGGCATCCCATACTACAACTCACACTAAGTACTCATTTAGACTAGCTTACTCAATGCTAACTATTCATCATTCTAGACTATCAAAGAATATCATACTACTATGCTAGACCTAACTACCATGGAAAACACCTTACCATGCAATCCAAGCTATACTAGGAAGGATACAAGTATACCAACCTAGTTACCATGCAAACATTCACTAGGATGCAAGCTACTCTTAGGGGAGTATAAATCCTCAACCCTAAGCTATCCTTAGGAGAGTACGGTGTCTCAATCCTAAGCCACCATGAAATGGTCTTAGCCTAACAAAGTTAAGCTACCATGAAGGCATTCTAACAATGCTAGTTCAAGCTACCCATAGGAGAGTATAGATCCTCAATCCTAGGCTACCATTCATATACTAGTGTGAGCTACCATGAAAAGCATTCGACCAATGCTAGTTCAAGCTAACCTTAGGAGAGCTTAATTCCTCAATCCCAAGCTACCATGAGATCTACCATCCCAAGCTACATAATTCAACTATCCATGAAGGAATTATAAGACTCAACCTCAAGCTATTTATTCCATTAAGCATGATTCATTTTAGGTAATTGGCATTTCAATCTAGAATCATTCTATGTGAGAATACCTTCAGATTATACATACATGCAAGCTATACCATCATATTAGACTTATTCTATAATCCCTAGTGATCAACATAATGACTTCAAGCCCTACTTCACTCTACAAGCATCATACTAGTCTAGGTCACAAGTCATATTTAATCACAAGCCTTAATCATAGACAATTCTAAGCATAATTCATCATAGAGTCCCATTTCTAATCATTCAATTCATATTCTATCATACATGCATAAGTCTAGTTCAATTCATGATTTCATATTCCCATTCTTAGATAATTTCTATTCATGGTGATAACTCTAGAAAATCTATCAAGAACCATCAATTTCTCAACAAAAGATCTAAACCCACATACATTGAAAATTAAGGTTAGACAAGAAATTCACATAAATTACTCATAACCTCATGAATCAACACTAAATTAATCATATATGAGTAGTATCCAACACTTTGGAATCATACCCACCTAAAACTCATACATTGGAAGTAACCCTAGCTTAGATTGGGGTTTTTCTTCACAAATCTTGGGGGTTTCTAGGGGACTCTATGGGTGTAAGAACCCATAGATGAAAACCTAAATGTAACTTTAATAAAATCCCTAATGAAAGCTCTCAACAATGGTGCCTTTGGTCTTGACCTTAGCTTCAACCCTAACTTCTTCTTTAATGGAGGTTCTTCTTAGAGAGAGAAATATTTGAGAACGGAGGGATTTGGGTTTTCTTAAACTTCTAGGGAGAATGACTTAATTCAAGTGAACTTAGGCCTAATAAACTTATATAGTTGCTAGGGAAGCAATAGAATAATGTAGGGTCAACTTTGGTAAAGACTAAGGACCTTGAACGTTTTTAACTTAAATGTTACTAGGCTTCATGTCCTTGCTCGCCCTTTGAACCCTCATGGCTCACCAAGGGCACGAGGAGAATCTCCAAGTGGACCCTTGGCTCGCCCATTTTTCCAGCGAGGTCCCTAATGGGGCAGTTTCACTAGGCAACCTAGGGGTCTTTTGGGCGATTCGCCAAGTAGGTTGGCGAGCTATGACTTAGCTCGCCCTTTGCTCCACAATCAAGGACAAAGGGGATAGCGCACTAGGAGACCTTAGGTTCCCTTTGGCGTATCGCCAAGTGCCTTGGGCTATCAAGTTGCCCAATCGCCAACTAGACACCTAGGAGAACAAGTTCCCTTTCCTCCTACCTTGATAGGTTAAGCCCTTGCAACTCTATATCATTCCATAGATAGTCTTCTAAACTACGGGATCAAACATGTATCTTGACGTTCAACTACTAAGCCCCTCATTCAAAGTACGGAAAGTCTTATCTACGACTCTAATCACATACATCATACCTTAGAATCCTAGCTTGAGGCTCTAGTTTGGTCTACAAGTTTATGGGGTGTTACAATTATTCACTCAGATATTTGGCAATCACCTGTTTTATCAAACTTGGGATTTAAATACTATGTTATTTTTGTTGATGATTTTTCTCGGTTTACATGGTTGTACCCTATGAAAAATAAATCGGAAGTGTTTTTGTGCTTTCCAAAAACAAGCAGAGAACATATTTAACACTAAAATAAAGTTCTTTCAAAGTGATGGAGGCGGCGAGTTTGATAACACATCTATTCTCTCACATTTTTATAAATCGGGTATTTTCTTTCGTAAGTCATGTCCCGACACTCCTCAACAAAAAGGGATTGCTGAACAGAAACATCGACACATTATTGAAATAGTGTGTACCATCCTCACAGAGGCTATTTTACCATCACAATTTTGGGTTGATGCTGCCTATTATGTTGTTTATACCATTAATAGACTACCAATACCTATTTTACAAGGACATTCCCCCTTTGAAAAACTTTTTCATAAATCACCAAACTATAATTTTCTTATAGTTTTTGGTTGTAAATGCTTCCCTAACCTTTCTGCTCGGGTATCTCACAAGCTTACACCTCGTTCGATCCATTGCATTTTTCTAGCTTATGCATCTAACTCTAAAGTATATCATTTTCTAGATCCCAAATCCGGTCGTGTCTATGTTAATCGCCATGTTCTGTTTCATAAGTCAGTATTTCCTACACTGCATTATCTTGTCCTTCAAAAGTGTCTCCCTCATCCATCTCTCCAGATTCACTTGTGGTGACATCGCCCTTATTTACTCCGCAACCATATGTACCCGCAACTTCCTCTAACCTTCCTTCTTCTAGTTCTCCTCCATCTGCTCCTTGTTTTACCTCATTAAATCTGGCGCTACCTACAGATGCATGTAGTGGATCACACTCTAATGATATTTCTACATCTTTATCCACCGTGTTACCTTTCACCTGTTCTTCCGCTTCTGCATCCACATCTACCACTACAACTCATCAAATGCAAACTCATTCTGAAACTGGTATTTCTAAGCCTAAAAATATATTGACGTTGAGTGTTGCTCTTCATGATTATAAGCCTTCTTGTTTCTCTCCGGCTGCAAAAAATCCTAACTGGCAATAGGCTATGGCATATGAGTTTAATGCTCTGCTGGATAATAAAACTTGGGTGCTTTTTCCTTTTCAATCACATATGAATTTAGTCAATTGTAAGTGGGTCTATCATATTAAATATAATTCAGATGGGTCAATTGAGCGTTACAAAGCCCGTCTTGTAGCACAAGGTTTTTACCAACAACCTGGTATTGATTACCATGAAACTTTTAGTCCTGTTGTTCAGGCTACTACTATTCGTATTGTATTATCTTTAGTTTCAAACTCTTGGCCTATTGGTCAGTTAGATGTCAAAATGCCTTCTTACATGGTATTCTTAAGGAGGAAGTCTTTATGAAACAACCTCTAGGTTTTATTCATCCCGACTTTCCTCATCACGTTTTCAAATTGACCAAAGAGATTTATGGTTTAAAACAGGCCCCAAGAGCATGGTTTCATCATTTTAGTACATTTCTCCTTTCTCATAGTTTCACTTGCAGTAAATCTGATACTTCTATGTTTGTTCGGCGTTCTTCATCAGGTATCCTTTTCCTATTACTTTATGTTGATGTTATTATTCTCACTGGTAGTCATTCAGCTCTGCTTGATTAGTTCATTAACCTTCTTTCTCGTAAATTTTCCATGAAAGACTTAGGTGAACTGCTTTATTTTCTTGGTGTTCAAGTTGTTCGCTCATCCGACGACCTTCATTTGTCTCAATGGAAATATATTTCACACTTGCTTCTTAAGTTTCACATGCATAATTGTAAGCCAGTTGGTACACCTTTAGCTTCTCGCACTACTATTTCTCTTATGGATGGTGAGTTACTTTCAGAACCTAGTGAATATAGGAGTATGGTGGGTGCAGTTCAATACTTGACTCTGACTCGCCCTAAAATTGCCTATGTTGTGAATGTCGTTTCTCAATTTATGCATGCCCCTTGTACTACTCATTTGCATTGTGTCAAGCGTATATTTAGGTACTTACAAGGTACTACTCACCATGGACTTTTCTTGCGTGCTTCGTCAACCAATTCATTGGTAGTTGCTTATTCTGATGTTGATTGGGCTAGATGTCTTGATAGTAGGCATTCTACTACTGGCTTTGCTGTATTCTTGGGTTCCAATCTTATTTCTTGGCGTGCGAAGAAACAACCCACAATTTCAAGATCATCTACAGAGGCTGAGTACTACAACAAATTCGATTATCAGGGACAAATAATTTCGTCATTTATAAATTATATTTCGTCACTAAAAATCTTGTGAGACGAAAAAATAATTTGTCAATCAGTCGTCACTAAATGTGTGTCGGTAAAAGTATACAAATACTATTTAGTTCTTTGTCACTAAAAGTATTATTTAACTACAAAAAGAAAAATCGTCCCCAAATGCTTAAACATTTGTAACAAATTTATTTGTCGTAAAAAGTATAGTTTTTGTAGTTAATAGTATGCTTTGTCACTAAAAAGGTTAGTACTGCCAACAAAATTATGTTGTCGCTAATTATTTTACTTCAATCAGTGACGACATTAATTGTCTCTGAAGTTATATGTATTTCGTTGTTGAACAAAATCTAATTTCATCACTAATGACTATATTTTATATTAAAAAATCATTTTGTTCTTAAATGTATTAATTAGGAATAAATTTATTTTTATAAAAAAGGTTAATGTTCCTATGATATCCCATCTCAATTATTTTAACCCCTCCCCAGGAGCAGCTCCCACATTATGCTTTCTTGGGGACTCGAACTCAGAACCTTAAGGTTGGAAGTGAGGAGTGCTTACCATTCGATTGACTCTCAGTTGTCTCTCATTTTTATTTTATTTTTAACTTCATTCACTTCTTTCAAATTTAATTTCTATAGAAATAATAGATTATATGATTATTTATATACATACACAAATGCATGAAATTTACCACCCACAATTCATTCAAATGTAGATTATATTTTAATTAAACTGTATATTCTTTAAAATATCTTTAAATATATTCAGTACAATTCTATCATTTTATTTATTTATTTATATTAATTTTATAAATTATTCAACACAATTATAAATTTATATAAAATTAAACTTTTGATTTTATAAAAACAAATTGAATAATCTATCCAATTCGATCGGTAAATCAATTGTTTTGGAAAAAACATCGATACCCATAACTATAGTACTTCATCATAATATATTTGAAATCCTAGTTGGTTCATTTCTTTCATTTGTGCTTTCATTTTTAGTTTATTTCAATTTTCGCGCTAATGGAAAAAGTTAATAAAAATTAAATATTTTGCACCTTTGCAAAGTCAAAGTTCGTAAGTCGATGTTATCTCTATATAGTTGCTCTACGTACGTATGTGGAATTACTATTAAATATGTACATATTTTTAGATAGAAGCAAATAGATCGACTTAGTTGATGCAGTTTACCAATCACAAATAAATAGACATGCTAAAAAATAAGCACAAAGACTTGAGAAATTATTTTTTCTATCGTCTTTATCGATGAAAGTGTATCAAATAAAAAACAAAAGTGTTAAACCAACAAATATTAGCAATATAGTGGTAGAACCGTAACCCACTCACAATACTTATAACCTAGATTGTATTTTTCAAATGATGCATTTTATAATTGCATAATTTAAGAAATTTGATGAATTGAACTTTTTCATTTTTACAAAATCGACCGAATTCGTTGGTTTTAATATTTTCCCTCGGCAATTAATGAACGGACTCTATCTATTTACTATGAAGCACTTGTATTATTTTTTTTGTAAGTTGTCACTTGTAATTATGAACAATTGTAGCTTAAAAAAAAATTGTATTTAGCTATGAATTTTTTTCATGGCAAATAGTTGAATTATTCACTATAAATTTTAAGTCGTTGCTATTTAACACCTTACATGTTTTGTGACAATATTTTGTTGTCACTAAATCACAGATTTATTAGAGACAATAAAATCTTTGTCACCAATTATTTATATTATTAGTGACGAAAATAAATGTCATAATTAAATCTAAATTTTCATAGCTAAAATTTATAATATTTAACTACGAACTCTAATATGTCGATATTGTAACAACATAATTTTTTAGATGAAATTTTTTTGTGTCCAAAAATTAATAAATATTAAGACAAAATAATTTGTCATGAATTAGATACATTATTAGTGAAGAAATAATGTGTCACTGATACCTTTTAATTCGTGACTACAACTAGTTAACAAATGGCGCCAATTAATATTTGAGTGTGAAACTTTAGTTGACAAAACTCTGCCAATTCAAGTGTTGTGTGACAACATCAGCTCAACATACATGTCTCGTAACACAGTATTCCATGATCGCTCTGAGCATATTGGTATTGACTATCACTATGTCCATGATAAAGTTGCTCAAGGGGATCTTGTTGTCCAATATGTGCCTTCTCACTTATAGCTTGCTGATATTTTTACAAAGGGATAATCCTCATCCGTTTTTGCTTTTTGCCGGACAATCTATCCATGATGTCACCACGTCCAGATTGAGGATGCATATTAGGACTCATAGTCCATGTACTTGTAGGACTCATAATCTATAATTTGTGTTGTACTAGGTTACTTATTCCCCTAACCTGTATCCCCTTGGTATTCGTTATATATATATATGAACAAATTTGTTGTGAATGGTGTTCCTGAGTAGTTTTATAACTTTGAATTTTTTTTGTTTGAATTTTATCTAATATGTGTGGTTTTGTTTTGTAGAAATGGCTAGACCAAAGGCCACTGGTAGGAATTAACTGCCCCGAAAGTGGGCTAGAGGGATCGTGATTAATGAGGAGGTTGTAGCTTCCTCGGCCCCGGTTTCCAAACTTCCTCCAAAAGGGGGAAAGGGCAAGGACAAAATCCTGTACAACCACAAGCGGAGGGGATCTCTGACAGTGAGGATGTTTATTCCACTCACCTCACCTCTTCTGAGGGTGAGGGCCACTCTGAGGGCAGTTCTCTGGTGTCCTTCTCTGAGCCGAAAGATGACTAGCTCATACAAGCAAGGAGAGTAGAGATACACTCTAAGTCAATGAATGATCCGTCTAGGATCCTGGTGCCTCCTACACCTCTTCCACCTCCAACTCCAGCTCAGGTAGCAGTACAAGTTCCACCAGTTCAGGTTCCTCCACCCTGGTCACTCAATAGACTAAAGGCCGAGGGTCTGAGGAACATTCTAGAGGAAACACGGTTTTCTATAGATGGCGTGGTAGATCGGTACCCAGAAGTGTGGAGCACCTTGAAGTTATACCAGTTTGAAATATTCACAAAGCACTGAGGCCCTTACATTCCCACTTGGTTCTGGGAGTTCTACTCAGCATATGGGGAGCTAGTACCAAAGGGGGAAAAGAAGGCCAACGCATTTAAACCGATAGATTATGTGATGGTCCGGGGCCGGAAGGTGAAGTGTAGCAGCTCGGACATCAATGAGGTACTCAGGTGTTTAAGGGACTTCATGCACTAATACGTTGACAAATTCCAGAAAAAGACCCTTGATGAATTGAAGGGTTGGCTAGCACCTCTGATCTCTGATGTTACCTCAAGATAGATTGAGGCCGGTGTGCTAATTGAGAAGAAGTTGAACGTTGTTGCTAGATACTAGTTCAGGTTTATTAGCAGCACGTGGCTACCAGAACGTGGCTGCCAATTATTTGGGTGTGATCATGTGATTATTTATTCTAATTAGCTTATGGGTATTGTTGTTTACTAATTTAAATGTTGTTTAAAGTGGGTTTGATTGATAGTTGTGTATTAACTCATGAATTGTAGTTGCAAATGCAATTATAACTTAGTGTTCTGGGCTTGCTTGATAGAGAGTTTCTAGAGCTAAGGTTATCAATTAATTATTGTAGCGATTGGGTTTTTGTGGGTTCAGCTCGAGAGAGTGAATCCTAATTCGATCCTACCTATCTAGCTCGAGAGAGTAGATAAAATAAGGTTTTGGGCTGTTTATATTGTTAAGCTTGTCGATGTTCGAGAGAACTCGCTTGAATCATAATAGTTGTTCGAGAGAAAGCTATTGAATTTATAGTCTAACCTACCCACTGAGATTTAGCAATTGTAAGTAAATTTCAATTACCCATATAGCGAAATTAGCCTATAATCAATCACATCCCCGATAATCTCTCTCTACTTGTCAACTCTCCAATTTTCGTAATTGTTGTAGTTAATAATTGACACTTTTAAACCCCCATCTAACATTCATTATCAAACCATTAACTTACTTTGCTTGGTTTCGATAATGTCTACTTCTATAACCGATTAGACCACAAGTTTTACCTCTTAATTGAATTCCATATTGTACCGCTCCCTATGGGTTCGACCCCAACTCTTTGTTGGGTTTTATACTAGATTACGATCGCCTACACCTAGTAGTGGATGAGGTGTAGTTGAGGGTTTATCAATATACATGGTTTATGAGGAATGTGAGTTTTCTAAACTCATCCCCATATCGATGCTCAATACTACTCCGAATAATATATACTCATGCTCAATGTTTTAAGAACATACTCTTCCTCTGGTTTGAGATAATAGCTCAAAAAATCCTATTAAAAGAGGTAACCATTCTTGTAATATCTTTTAACTCATAACTCATTTAGAAATCAAAGTTTCTCTTTTATCATTGTGAAAATTGATACCTTTGGGAATACTTAGTTCCCTTATACTCTTACTCAATTCATACATGAAAACTCTTTCTTAAAATATATCAAAATCATATTGTGATATGATTATTGATGACTCGGGAAGTCATACTGCATAAACATTGATAGTATATCAAGATACCATACTGCTTAAACATTGATGGCATACTTGATTGTCATACTAATCATGTTTTAAAACTCTTTCTC
Source organism: Solanum acaule (assembly GCA_036250505.1). NCBI lineage: Eukaryota > Viridiplantae > Streptophyta > Magnoliopsida > Solanales > Solanaceae > Solanum > Solanum acaule. The sequence goes on along the minus strand of JAJOOR010005140.1, from coordinate 38,406 downwards.
AAAACTCATCTTTGCTTTCTTAGAAAATGATTTTAAGACAATAATGTTTGCTTTAAAAGATTCTCAAAAAATATAAGTCAAATAGGGTTCATGCTGATATATAGACATGAACGAATCAACTAAAGGATCTTAATAACAATATAGAAAACTAATACTAAAAACTCAAGAACTCAGAACTCAAGGACACTTCTCATCTCAAGAATATTCAATTCATAGAGTTCATGTTGAAATATAGACATGAACGAATCAACTCAAGAATCTTAATGCATAACATCTAGAAATTCAATATTTAGGAATAAAATTTCAAAAAGAAACAGAAACTCGAGAACTCAAAATCAACTTATTTCAAGAATACTCAAATCTAGGGATAGAATCCTAGATTACTCTTTTACCGATTTGAAAGTAGATGTAGGTCGTGAGAACGAACTAGTCCAACACTATGATAGCCTTACATACATGAAAGAACAAGGTTCTTGAAGAATCTTGAAGAAGAACTTAATTAGAAGCCTCGCAACTCTAACTTGAAGGTAAACAATCAAGCAAACCTTTCTTGAGATTCTTGAATTAGTTCCTTGAAATATCTATGGCCAAGAATTATAATTTTCATCAGTGATTCATAATTGTATGGAGGAATTTGAGTTGGAAAGGGTGGAATTCCTTGTGAGAGACTTACCTTGAAGAAGAATCTTGAAAAAGATTTAAAGAATCTTGAATGGAGTCTTCTATTTTGATTTTTCCTTAGGGTTTTGCCTTACGGTTTGTGAGAGAAGAGAATGATGGATTAAGAGATAAAAATCTGATTGTTTTGGGTCTATAATTAGTCAAGAATTTTTTTTAGGGTTTTCTTAGAGGTAAAAAGACAAATATAACCCTTTTCTATGTATCCTCGTCGGCTAATTCGTCCGTACACTATATCCAATTACTAAAATGGTCATAACTTTTCACTCAAAACTCGAATTGTTGCAAAATTTGTGGTGTTGGAAAGAAGATTTAAATACCTTTCTTTGATAGGTTATGAGCTATGTAACTCTTTATATTCTAAAAGATATGGTCGTTTGAAGTTGATCTAAGGAGAATCTTACATCAAAACTTAATCGGCAAGAAAATTTTCAACTCAACTTTGTGGTAGGAGTTTTTAGTGACCATAATTGATATCCAACATAATTTTCACACTCAAGAATTTACCTTTACACATATGGACAATTTAAGAATCACCCGATACGACGTTACATGTAAATGAAGAATAGTTCGGGTCTTAACTTAGAATTTTTTGGAGTGTTACCATATCTCCCCCTTGGGATCATTCGTCCTCGAATGATGGTTAAGCTGAGTATGGAAGGGAAAGGAGTTACTCCTAATATCTTTCTTACTTTTGAACTTTCCTACAAACATAGGCGGAGCTGAATCATACAATGAGCTTGGAACTATCCATAGCACATAAGTCAAGAATGTTATGAGTTTGAGCATATTCAAGCTCTATCTGAAGCTATTTGATATAAGGCAAGGATATTTGGGAACAAGGTAAGAATAGGAACACTATGCCTTGAGTAATATGACTGGTAGTTTTGAAGCTTAGAAATACTTCGCAAATATGCTCTTTTGTCTTATTACCACACATCATTGGTTGCAACTCATAGCTACCACAAGGGTTTATGACTTTTCTTACCATAGTCTAAGTTAAACTATTTGCTCTTACTGTGCTCAAGCCTAATCCCTAAATCACAAGATGCAAAACATGCGATGTTTATACTAATCTAAACCACAAGATTCACGTTTAATGCCTCTATAGGAAATCTCATCCCATGAATACTACTCCATACCACCATTCAACAAAACTTCGAGTCCTAGTCAAGAAGCATCTAATGCATAATGTATTCATCCACATGTAACCACACAAGATTCAATCCTAGTACTATAACCACACCATGAACTCCTACTAACCAATCATTCTAAGAATTTCTCATTCTCTTGTCATCTCTACCAACTGAAATTTTACACATTACTACTAGGAACCGACTAATTTCTCTCATTTAACAATTACTCATAGTAAAAGTTCATTCATCCTTCCTCCACTTTCCTCCACTTTTATAAACTTTGATGGAATAAGCACACTACGCTAACAACATAAGAAAAAACAACTTTCTCCTTCTATCATCATTCAACTACTATCATCCACATCGTTATCAAAACTGAAAAGGATCAGTGAAAGAGCTTTACTGCGAAAGATCATAAGCACGATTTATTCGATAGTTCTGATATAATAATATGTATGACATAACTTTATTTTGCTAGCCATTAAGACCAAATCATGAATATGCGTGACTGAGCATACTATGAGACATATGTACACTTATATGATTGGTCTATATCATGAGGCTGATATCCATAACTTTATGGACTAAGATTAAGATCAATGGGTTAAAGTCTTTACCCCAAATTCTGGAAACTAAGCATAGATGTGAATCTCTCTGAAGTGTATGAGCATAGGTCATAGACAGATATTAGAACCATCAACAAGATATTGTAATAATTGAACTTGAGGGATACACAAGATTATGAATGGATGGGTATATCACTAAAACTCTTTCTGAGCACATCTCTATCTGATTCTCAACACTTGACTTGACTTTCCATCTTATCATCTTTCCTTTAAGTCTAAAACTGACACTTGAAAGTTATGGATCTATTCAATCATCTCTAAACGAGTCTACATCCGCTTTACTCTAATACTCGAGAAATCTTATCTCATGGATACTGATCTCTCCATATGCAGGTACTAAGATTCCTTCTAAGAACTCTTTCTAAGATACTTCGCTTAACCTCCTATCATTGTCTTATAAGGCCACTTAATCTGGATGTTTAATAATCTAACTTCTCCTCCTCAGCCTACCAATGATATCCTTATATGTTCAAATCGACCTAATTGGAGGAAACTTTGAACTATATTTAAGAGGCTCGACACTGACTATATAAATTCCTTTCTACCAAACTCTTAAGGGTAATAATTAATTATTATATCAGCCTACTCCATGTCGACAACTCAAATATGCTATCTAGGTGAAAACCATAAACTTAATTGGAACCTCGTCTGATTACATACAATCTCGGGTACACCTCTTAATGCTCTTGTTACTCTTATGACTTAGCCACACTTCACTGCTCTTTTCTAAAAGTTAGAATCCCATACTTGTACCACTCACATTCGTTGTAACTAACCTCTTAATTCCTCACCTACTCCATGTCAAATCTACCAGATCAAAGCTCAAACTAACATCATCACCCTCATATTGCCATTCTTTTGATCACGACACTCATCTCAAATTCAAGCTTAGTGTCTATTTCTAAACACATATATCAATATGATTACTCTCTTACTATACTAACTTACAAGTACTAGATAAAATTAAGAAAAACTCGCTCGCTAAGATCTCATAACAAGTAATCAATCTTTATCTCTCTGTCTACATACTTACGAACTATCGTCACATTCAATTTCACGACTTAAGTACTATTTACTCATTCACTATACATCATTGCATGTTTAGTTCTATAACCTTTTGAATATTATAGGCTCTCCCTTATAAATCATAAGCCTAGCTTAGAGCTATCACCTCATGAATACTCCTGCTCTTCTGTTCAAAACCTACACTTGGTCGTTACTAACACAATGACACAATATCATAAACTCCTTTCTAGTTAAAGTATACTCTAACTCATCCATACTAGTAACTCTTACTCTACCTTCTATCATAAAATCTACACAAGCACATCACTTCTTAGTCTACCCATAAGGGAAAACTCCTTATTAGTAACTCATTAGGTTCATGATTGTAACAATATAATTTGCCACATCACTATCTTCCTATCTTAAATTACTATACCTCTGCATGCATTCTTCTAACTCCGGGAACTTTTACTACTACTACTACTACTACTACTTATAACATCATAACTCATACTATCCTTTCGGGTGAAAGTACTACCCAAACTCTAAAACACACTTCCTCATAAGGGTCTCAACTGAAAGAAGGTTTAGAGAAAATAGTTTGGGAATACATCCCGCTTTTAGCTTGAGCGCACAATTCATATGAGTAAGTGTGCATTATTTCGAATTTCTACACTTAAGCTCACTCACGGGCTTCTCTCAAGACCTTTTTGCAGTCTCATGACTTTCTCAAGACTTTTACTAAGAGTAACTCATCAATAAGGAACTAACTTTGCTTTTCAACTAACCTGAGTATGTGGGTAGTCGAATGAATTTGAGAAACATACGAGTTTGAATAAATTCCTTATGACTTAGTTCTAGTGCACGATTTAGAATATGAAAGAAGGGAAACTTTTCTTAAATGTATGTAGTCCCTCATTTATAGAAGTGGGGGCCTCACAACCATAAATAAGATCCTACTGATACAGTTTCATAGACACCGTAGGACACTTGAACTTTTTGCTCTGATACCAAGTTTGTCACGACCCGAGCCTACACCCTAGATGTGGCCGGCACTCGAGAACCATTGTTGGTCCCCAAGCGGAATACTAACTCAAGAATACATAAGCATTAAATTGAAAGAAACATTTGAAAACAGTTTAATGAACCTCAAAACCTTGTTGAATATACAGAGTTTGAAACATAAGTTTTAAATAAAACATCTAAAAGACTCCAAAACTGTCTATCTATGAAGTCTCTACTATACAAAGATGAGTGTTAGGACAAGACCCACGACTACTCAAAATAACTAACTAGAAAATAAATGTGAAGTCTCTTGAAATGCAAGGAGGCTCACCTAAGTTGTTTGAAGTGCAAAGTGATCTCAACGAAATGCTTGTTGATGATCTTATGAACCTGTATCTACATCATTAAATGATGCTGGGTGAATGACATCAGTACATTGAATGTACAAGTATGTAATATAGTTGAATAACAAATAACTGAACTGACAAGACTTCAATATATAAAACATAAACTCAACTAAATGTAAAGGATTAAAGCAGTGAAATCATATAAAGGTTTACCAAAAACACTTATTTATCCTTGAACCTCAACATAATAAGTGATATGATAAAAATACACTTTAACTTTATTTGGGAGTTCTCTAACCGACAACCATCAGTATGAGCTACGTGATGATACAATGTCTTGTCCATGCTACCAGAATTGTCCTATACTTTGCCGGGGTATAGAACACCTCAACTAAGTGGATCTACTAACCTCTGCCTGAAGGCACTTAGGATTCATCTAAAAGGTATGATCCTGTACCCATGTTGGCATACATGGTATATGAGGAATGTTAGTTGTCTGAACTCATCCCTATATCAGTGCTCAATACTATTTCGAATAATATATACTCGGCTCAATGTTTTTAAAACATACTTTTCCTCTGATTGAGATAATTTCTCAAACTATCCTATTAAAAGAGGTAACTGCTCTTGAAATATCTTTGAACTCATAACTCATTTAGAAATCAAATTTTCTATTTTATCAATGTAAAAATTGATACCCTTGGGAATACTTAATTCCCTTATACTCTTACTCAATTCATATATGAAAACTCTTTCTCAAAACATATCAAAATCATATTGTGATATGATCATTGATGACTCGAGGAGTCATACTGCATAAACATTGATGGAATATGTAGATAACATATTGCTTAAACATTGATGGCATACGCGATTGTCATACTGATCATGTTTTAAAACTCTTTCTCAAAACTCATCTTTGCTTTCTTAGAAAATCAGTTTAAGACAATAATGTTTGCTTCAGAAGATTCTCAAAAATTATAACTCAAAATATAGTTCATGCTGAAATATAGACATGAACGAATAAACTCGAGGCTCTTAATAACAATATAGAAAACTCAATACTTAGAACTCAAGAACTCAGAACTCAAGGATACTTCTCATCTCAAGAATACTCAATTCATAGGTTCATGTTAAAATATAGACATGAACGAATTAACTCAAGAATATGAATGCATAACATATAACAATTCAATAATGAGGAATAGAATTTCAAAAAGAAACATGAACTCAAGAACTCAAAATCAACTTATCTCAAGAATAATCAAATCTAGGGATATAATCCTAGATTATTCTTTTACTCAAGAATTAATTATGATTTTAATTAGTGATTCATAATTTTATGGAGGCATTTGAGTTGGAAAGAATGGAATTCTTAGATAAAGACTTACCTTGAAGAAGAATCTTTAAAAAGATTTAAAGAATCTTCAATGACGTTTTCTACTTTGATTTTTCATTAGGGTTTGAGAGAGAAGAGAATGATGGATTAAGAGATGAAATCTGATTGTTTTGGGTTTTTAATTAGTCAAGAAATTCATTTAGGGTTTTCTTAGAGGTAAAATGACATAAACGCCCCTTTTTAATCTTTTCCCCTCGGCTAATTCGTCACTGCATTGTATCATATTACTAAAATGGTCATAATCTTTTACTCAAAACTCAGATTGTTGCAAAATTAGTGGAGTTTGAAAGAAGATTCAAATACCTTTAATTTGATAGGTTATGGGACACTAAACTCTTTATATTCTAAGAGATATGGCTGTTTGAAGTTGACCCAAAGTGAATCTTACATCAAAACTTAATCGGTAAGGAAATTTGCAACTCAATTTTGTGCTAGGAGTTTATAGTGACCTTTATTGATATCCAAAATTATTCCCACACTAATGAATTTACCTTTACATATATGCTCAATTTATGTATCACTCGATACGACCATACATGTAAACGAAGAATAGTTCGGGTCTTAACTTAGAAATTTATGGAGTGTTACACCATAAACCCCAGTAGGCAAGCTAAAATGTGAGCAACAAATGATAAACTAAAACTAGAATACTGCTAGGTAGAAGCAATAAAAACATAGAATATGGCCAAGGCATAAATAGTGCATAGCGGTACCAGATATAAAATAAATTACCAAAAGTGACCAGGGAAGACAAATATGTAAAAACCAAACCCCGGACTATGTTGTCACCGGTACATGTGCATCTAAGTAAAGAAAAGGACTATGTACAACGAATCTTTCTAATCATAATACAAAATATAAAATACATAGACACCACAAAAAGGGGAAATAACAAGTCTCGGGACATGAAGAGCTCATTGCGATCTAATCAACAACATCCGCATAAGATTGGGAATCAACGAGGGTGGCTCGTACTAAGCGTTGTATTAGGAAAAGTTGCTGAAGTGTAATATGGGTACCAAAATACATGTACTCAATAGGCATAATAGGCCAAGTGAACTCATATAAAAACAATCTAAATATAAGAGACACGATAGTGCTAACTATATAAACTCATTAACTAACTAAGGTCAAACACAAGTACCGAAAATAGAGATATTGCACAAACCATGGGTAAATCACCCAATCATACAATGTGAGATAATGTGATGCATATTGTACAATACTATAGGCTCCTTGAGACATTCTGTAGATCCTTTGAAGCTCATCAACATATGCCATAAAGTAAAATATGAAATTCAATATGTCAGCCACCGGAGCTCATCAACATATGCAAAATGTATGAACTGCAACCTAAAATCAGCCCTCGGTCTCACAATACCATTTAAAATAGTCCATCTCTCAACAAGCTATAGAAATTCGCAAGTTTATATCAACTTTCTTTTTAAATAAAAAACATTATAAAATCGTGTATTTCATCAGAAACATCCATGTCTTAGTAGTGAAATAAGTAAGTTTGGAATAAGCATCTCTTTAAAGCTAGAATTTCAAGAAAATTATATAATTTCCTTCATAACTCCAAAATTCTCGAGTAAACCTATAACATGCTCCCTCAGAGCCTTAAATCAACTATACTCTAAGGTAAATAAGTTTCATATATTTTTATGGGAGTGGAAGACGGGACTGTAGTCAGACCACAAATGGTCCAAAAACTATACAACAACGTAGTCAACCTTAAGTCAAGTATAAGACAAAAGTGTACTCAAACCTCAAATGGTCAAAAAAGAGCATAGAGGAGGTGTTCTTTCTAGCTGCTTGTTTGAGTTGCTCAGTAATTATCTCACCCTCATTGATGTGCAAGCCCTTCAAGATGCAGGAAATAAAAATGTGTTTTTAATAGACATTTGAGACTTGTTTTTTGAGGGCATAAGACTTGCACGCACGAAGTCCAACTACATCTGTGCTTCAAATGATAAATCTCATCAAGTTATTTCACTCCAGTTACTTACCCATAAAGGAGTGCCTTCTATGATAAATTTAGCCACACATGCAAATTGGTCATTTTTCATTTCAGTTCTTCGGGCAAAGCTGGTTTCAAGCTACATATCTTTGTGTACCAAAAAGATTGATCACAACTAGAGTGATTTCAACTTTTCTTCCCCACACCAATATAGAAGGTAAGCATGGAGTTGCTTCTAGATGACCTCGATCTTGCAACAGATCTAAATGCACACAATATGTTGTAGAATTCCCTCACCATTTTAGTAAATTAGTGGCCTAGAAGAGTTATTAAATGTTCTCAAAGTTACGCCTCACATTGTATGGAAATATTAGGGAAAAATTATTTGAATGAGGCCACATCAAACCTAGCTTCCTCAATGATTGCACACTTCTCACGAAAATTTTCATAATGACCTTCTATTCAGGCACCCCTAAACATAGTTGACGTCTCAATTTATTATCATATTATTTGGGTAACAACCAAGCATGATCATTGAATAGTATTGCACATCTGACGAAGAAATGTTCCTACTAAATGTGGTGAGAACAAAACCAATAAGAAAAATCTTTTTTCTATTTTTTATTTGTAGACAAAAGGATTAACTACAAGAAGTTAACAAAGTAAAAACAAATAGGATGCAAGTAGATTTTCAAACATATCAGACTGTTGTAGCACATATAGGTCACAGTTACAAAACCTCTCACCAATACTTCAAACACTCGTTCAATATCAAAACTTGACAACATCTTAGTGCATTTTCAATGCACCGATATTCCGCCAATGAATACCTGTGGCTTGCAGGTGTAATGTTGGTCTGAGTTTGTGGGAATGAATCCCCAAACTCAATCAGTGTTGCACCAGAAAAATTCAAGGCAACATAACACGTATACTAACCAGTGACAACTTCAACCAAGAATGTTCCATTTTCAACCAAATGCTAAGAAAACTCACTTAATAGGTACCCAGACTTCTTTGAAAGATTCTCAAAGCAATCATTAACTTACTTAATTATTTCCCCTGAGAAAGACATTACCCCGCTATCCTAGGGAACCATCAAGAAACACAAGGACATTCATATGAACAAATCATTCTGCTCATTCTCAAAATATTACCCCACCACAATATACAATCAATTTTATGTTTTGAAATGAAGACAGAATACTAAAATCATATGAATAGGCAAAGGAAAATAGAAAGTTGAAATAAGAGTAGTAACTATTTTTTGGTGTGTATTTTCATTATCATTTCAATGCCCTTTTATAGGCAACATGACTTGGAGTAGTCATATTGCTATAGTAGCAAGGTGATGTTATCACATAACATCCACACATACATATTGCTATAGTAGCAAGGTGATGTTATCACATAACATCCACACATACATATTGCTATAGTAGCAAGGTGATGTTACCACATGACATCCACAAATACATATTGCTATAGTAGCAAGGTGATGCTATCATTTCACATCCACAAAAAAATTATTTATAACACTCCCCCTTGGATGTCCATGTAAGCACACAAATCTAGTAAAACTTCAAGTATACATAGTCTTTCATAATTCTTTCTTTGGATGTTCATGTCTTGATTTATAATGTGCCTCGTTAAAACCTTACTAGGAAAAATCTAGTGGGAAAATCCTAGTGAAGGAAAAAGATTACACATATCTTGTAAGTTGTAATACGCATTGGTAGTTGCCTCATTGAAAACCTTACAAGGAAAACCTAGTGAGACAAAACCTCGGCTAAGGGAAAAAGAGTGCAGCGCGTATTATACTCCCCCTGATTAAAACATCACTTAACAACTCGAAGATGATGCATTCCAATCTTATATCTTGACTTCTCAAAGGTTGAAGTTGATAATGCCTTGGTGAATACGAAATGTTAAACATCGGCTGCATCCTTGTTATGAAGATCATGAATAAGAAAGAGAACTTTGATGAGATATATTTTGTTCAATCTTCTTTGATGTATCCTCCTCTTTGTTGAGCTAGACATGCATCAATGTCTTCACATCATGTTGTTGGAATATCTCTTTTCAAAAAAATGTCACATATTTTCTGGATATGGTTACTAATCTTAACCAAATATAGTTTGACAATCACTCAATCGTGATCTTACTGGTGTAGACAAATTGCTCGTTTAATTTGTTAGCAGCAACAATTGAGCACTGACAAACACTTTCAACAATGTTGTCTATCTTGTGGAATGATTTGATATGACAGTATTTCCAAACAAAAATAGATAGCTTTCTTGAGATCAAACTTCATAATTTTCTGAAATTTCATGATCAATAAATCTTGACACAATTGATCAGAATAAATAATTTATGTTAATATTTGATTCACTATAATATCTCCATCGATAAGAGGAATATTATATTTAGCATGCATAAAATTTAATTACCATGAATAATAATAGAAGGATACATAAGTGCACCAATTTCACTATGACATGGTATTCTCTAATCATTTTAATGAGATCCAAATCGATCTTTTATGTTATGCGATCATAGAACCATTGGGGTACTATTCAATGGAATCACTTTATATTCTTTGAAATCCTTCAATGATTTTCAGTTACTATTTACTGTCTAGCTAGACATGATAATCATTCATCATGGGTATTCAAGTTTTTCATATATTGTCAGACTGAAAGAAACCTCATTGCATCCACCATGGGAGTATACATCTTCATACAATAATGTCTGGACTTTTGCAAATTTTTTTATTTTTCAATGCACAACCCGTACTTTGTATTTTACGATTTTTCTTATTGCACAATAATTCATTTGTACCCCACTGACATTATATCTTGGTATATGGACAAAATAAGTCCAAAACATAACTTTTCCAAGTGAATAGAAAAATACTTGAATTGTATTTTCTTTGGCCAATCATTTATATGTCAACTCTCGACAAATATAATATCAAGATCCCCATCACCATTTATAATTTTGAGTGCTACCTAATATTCAAGATATCGTTGACGATTATTTGATATTGATTCTAATGTGACATAACTTATCAAGCTCACTTTATTTTTCATCATTTCCAGGTACCTGAACCTTTGCCAAGGTTCTTATAAAGTGTTATGCCATGGTGCTCTTTCTAAAGCACTTGCCTCATTATTAAGACCATCTTGATCATTTGTTCCTTTTCTTTTTGAAGAAGTTTTATTTTTCGAATCAATTAATTTATCACGCTTTAGGCATGCCATAAATTATGTCCTTCAAGGACCTTTCATTAGAACATTTAAAACTTGATTATAACATAGGGTCAGAGATGCGTCTTACAACTGACTTAAATTATCTCTTCAATGAGGATCATACCAATGATAATTCATAAGGTAAAACTTATTTTCTTGTTGCTTATCTCCCCATAATGTTAGAGAATCTAACATTCAGCCAACCTTATTTGGGACTTATCTTTGTGCATTCTGTAATGGTGGAGCAATGGAATAATATATCACACATTTAAATTTCTAGATGAGTATTATTTAGTTTCTGACCCTGAACCAATTGTTATAGGGGAACCTTGTCGGCATGATACGTACAAGTGTTGCTATACTCCCATAGTAAATGGTCCACATGGTAGGTGAATGTGCGCATATTCACCTTTTTATACATTTTCAAAATTTCGGGAGATACAATCTCTAACTTAGTTGGTACAATGATAATTTTATCATGAGAATAAATAACACAAGAGAATTCTTGTAGAATTTATTATTTCTTCAATGTATATATATAACCACATGGATTCTCTGTTATTTCCGTATCATATTTAAATCAGGATGGTCATCAACCTGCCATGCCAACTGATATTTATTTCAATAAACTTCTAGTTTATTTTGTATGTGATTTCATCATTATGCCCATACTTAGTCACCACAAACAATATGCAAATATGGGTAATCTTTCATGTAAATATTTATAACCCACTTTGATTGTAGTAATATGAAGATCTTAAATGTTTCCACATTTTATAGTCTCAATAATTTTTTTCTTTGACTATTTCTTTGAAACTTGAAAAAATTTCTTTCGAGACTTACTACAATTCCAATATCATGAGTAATTTTATTTATTTGGATAGTAGCACATTAGCTCACCAAAGCTCACAATTAACATTGAATACTACCACATATTTCATAACATTATTTGTGTGGTAAACATCTTTTTCAAGGAGAAATTTATACCATTATTGTGATGGTCAAAATTATTACAAGCAAAACTTGTTTTCTTGATTTACTTTTGTCATTAGTATCTCCTCCCTTTTATTTAATATCTGGCATAATATTTTTTGATGCACAGAGATACATAACCAATGGCAATTTTTGTGGCAAGAAATTATTTCCTTCATTTGCCATTTTGATAGTTCTTCATAAAACGTACAACAATATTTGTGAGGTACTAAAAGTACTTGACCAATGACCATTTATACCAACATAAAATTTCTTTATTTCTCTCTAAGCTCCCATAGGGGTGAGTTGTGGTATTTATTAAATCATACATGAGTATGTCTTTATTTATAATTTTCATCATCTCTTGACACATTCACTTTCAAGAATGGTCTACTTTTCATGAAACTTATCTCAAGTCACATTTTCCTCAATGAATTGACCATAATCATATATACATGCTTCATAATTATTCCTTTCATTAGGACTTCATTGTCATGCTTTGAAATTTATCATATTCATATGACATACCTCGCCATCACTTTTGAAAGTCAAGTGTATCAACACTTTTTCATCTTTTTCTTTGATGGAGGATTCATAAAATCAAATTAGCCTGCACGTATAGTAATCGCGTGCCCGATACCTTTCATACCAAATTTGATGACAAAAATTACCTTCACTCTTTGAAAGGCCCTTTTGAGAACCCATAATGTTCTTTTTTTCACAATGATGAGTATTATAATTTTTTCCCTTCACGACCATGTTCATATGTTTAATCATAAAATTATCTTGTCATCTTTCAGACTTTTAATGTATTGCTATCACATTCACTTCAAAGAATGGAGCATATTCAATGGGACGATCTTCATTTTTTTTTTTCAAGAGCATATCAATTTGCTCAATCATCATTATATATCAATATATTGCATTGAGACTTTAACCCAATTTCTTATCCATACAAGGGTGTGTTAGGCCAAAATATAAAGGGACTTGAACCCAAAATCTTATCATCATGGTGCATTGAGACTTTAATCGATGTCTTACCCTTTTGGTGAGGTGAAATTTGAATCCACCATCTTACCTTAATCAATGAAATCATATATAGTCCAAAATAAAATTCACCCTTGAGCCTTTACAATATTGTTACTTTGTTAGTAATAGTACAAACAAATTTAGTCATAATAACATATCAAAAGATCATATACAAATTATTACATTTGCTACATGAAGCAAAGTTGATCCTCATAGGTGGCTCTAAATACTATTTTCAACTTAAAAGTTTTATGAATAATTCACTTATTGAAAGACCGACAAATTAATTCTCAACATTGACTTTGTTTGTTTCTAGTTAAGGAAATTTCTTTCTTCAATTGTAATTCATAGATAAAGAAACTATAGGTAAATACTAATATTCACAATAAATAAAATGATACCTCAAAATCCAAGAATTAAATAAACACTTGATAAATGGACCAAATAAAGTCTACATGTCAAATTGTCTCAATGGGATGTAGAATATTTTATGGATTTCAAAAATTAGCGTACTCCTTTTGTAGATATATACAAATCAGAATTAATGTAATTATTATTATGAAGGAAGCTTACTATAAAGCAAAAATATACCATTAGCTTTTCATTGACATATTTATTAATTGCCAACCTAAATAACATGCCAATGCCATTTCAAAGAATCTTTCATGATAGAAAGGTCTTTTTGATGATTCCAAAATAAAATAAAATACTTCTTCACATATTAGTTTGCTTACCTTTTTTAAGCAACTATAAAACAAGTTATGTTAGTACATATAACATATTATAATAATTGAAGAAGTAAATGATTAGCTAGTGAAAGATAAACAAGTGTAAAATAATCAAATATGTTGATCAAGGTTAATGTAGGTCAACATAATAAATTTAATACCTTTCCTTTTTTTATTTTGGATATGCATTCGTTAAATTACCTATATCTTATTCCTAGGTGCAAACCACAACAAGGTATCAACCTTAAAAATTCATGTTATGCACTTTTAGTCTTCTAATGATTTTGGTGAATTCATTTCTTCCAACAAGGTTATCAACTAAGTATGTACAAATTACACTTTCAATAGTTAGCTCAAAATCCATGAAAATATTAACGATAATTATCAAATTTAGACTATCAAGTATAAGAAGGCTTATATAGAAAAATACAATATACTCTATACTATTTATGTTTGGGCTAATACACCACCAGAGATGCTCGTACATGAAGAGACTCGTACTGATAACATGTTATGAAATGAAGACAAAATACTAAAATCGTATGAAGAGAGCAAATGAAAATAGAAGATACAAATAAGAGTGGTAACTATTTTTGGGTGTGTATTTTCATTATCATTTCAATGCCCTTTTATAGGCAATATGACTTGGAGTAGTCATATTGCTATAGTAGCAAGGTGATGTTATCACATAACATCCACACATACATATTGCTATAGTAGCAAGGTGATGTTACCACATGACATCCACAAATACATATTGCTATAGTAGCAAGATGATGTTATCATTTCACATCCACAAACAAAGTATTTATAACATTTTAAACATTCTCAAAAAAACTATTGATGCTTATCTCAAAAATGATGTCACTCAATCCATAATAGGGACAATTCCTGCACTATGTAAACTCACATGGATTACTTAGATTTCACCTCTAACTAAAATATCAAGCACTCAAACAAGATTCACAATTTGCACTATTTACTAATAAGACCATTCAACCCAAGATCTACAATTTTGAAGAGCACTATACTAGCAAAAATCAAATCATTTAGCACAAGGGGTTTGGGAAATTTAACTAAGCATGGATTTATTCTCAAAATATCAAGCTATTCAAGCTTTAAACTTTAAAAATCAAATGAAATACCAAATAGTTGAAGGGGGGAAGTGGGATTCGAAGCTTGGAGTTCTTCAATGGAGAACTTCAAATCAGCCCCAAATGAATTTTTAAGCATTAAAAAAAATTATGGAGAGAATTGGATGCTTTTATGGAAGAGAGTATGTGGGAGTGATAAGATTTACCGGAGATAAGGAAGAGTGGGAGTTCTGGGTTTAATGGAGAAATGGGAGATAGTGGATATAGCAAATAAATGATTTGACAATTTAAGAGGGGAAGGAGAAGGGCTTTTTTCTTTGGTTCTCCCAAGAAAAATTCTACCTTGGGTCCCTAATGGGTCAAAATTAAAATTTATCAAAATGCATGTACTTGCATTGCTCCTTCTTTCATAAGTGTGGACATACGAGACGTAGGTCCAATGCGGATGCCAATTTTTTTTCCCTTTTCTTGCCAGTGTACTATTCTGCACATGTATTGGACTTTCACTGGACGGTGGGAGTTCAGTCTTCTTTGGTTGATATGATCTGTGGTTGTCAGTTTGAGGATGTGGCCTTAATAGCCCTTAGAAATCGAGTGTTAGCGGGTGATGGTGGCCAGGCTACCTTAGATCCTGATGGAGTGTTGAGATTCACCGGCCGCATTTGTGTTCCGAGAGTTAAAGAGTTGATACAGTTGATACTTTTTGAGGCCCATGAGTCTAGATACTCTATCCATCCGGGCACAACGAAGATGTATCGTGATTTGAGGCAGCATTACTGGTGGAGTGGCATGAGGAGAGATATTGCTTACTTTGTTTCCCGTTGCTTGTGCTACCAACAGGTAAAGGCCGAGCATTTGAGGCCTGGTGGTGAGTTTCAGAGATAACCCATTCTGGAGTGGAAGTGGGATCGCATTACTATGGATTTTGTGGCTAGCCTACCGCGGACTTCTAGAGGTGTTAATAGCATTTGGGTCATCGTTGATCGATTGACCAAGTCAACATATTTCCTTCCTGCTCAGTCTTCATTTAGCGCTGAGAGGTTGGCTCGTATCTACATTCGGGAGGTGGTTCAACTTCATGGGGTGCCAGTTTCTATCATATCAGATCGGGGTTCTCAGTTCACGTCTAGCTTTTGGAGGACCTTTCATGATAAGTTGGGCACCCGGGTTGACCTTCGCACAGCTTTCCACCCACAGACTGATGGTCAGTCGGAGCATACTATTCAGGTCCTTGAGGACATGCTGCGGGCTTGTGTTTTAGAGTTTGGTGGTCATTGGGACCAGTTCTTGCCTTTGGCAGAGTTTGCGTATAAAAACATCTACCATTCTTACATTCAGATGGCCCCATTCAAGGCCTTGTATGGTAGGCGTTGTCGCTCTCCAGTGAGCTGGTTTGAGTCTACAGAGCCTAGGCTGCGGGGTATGAGTTTGATTCAGGAGTCACAGGTGAGAGTGATTCAGGATAGAATCAGGATGGCTTAGAGTAGGCACCAGAGTTATGCGGATCGGAGGCGTCGACCTTTGAGATTCTCTGTTGGTGATCGAGTATTCCTCTGTGTGTCGCCCATGAAGGGCGTGATAAAGTTTGTGAGGTGGGGAAAGCTTAGCCCCAGGTACATTGGGCCTTTTAAGATACTCCGGACAGTTGGGGAGATTGCTTATTAGTTGGCCCTACCTCCAGCATTTTCAGCTCTCCACCCGATTTTCCATGTCTCGATGTTGCGTCGGTATATTCCTGATGAGTCCCATATGCTCCAGTATGATGCAGTTGAGTTGGATGACCGTTTGACATTTGTAGAGGAGCCAGTTGCCATTCTAGCCAAATATGTGAGAAGACTGCGCTCAAGAGACTTTCCTGTTGTTATGGTCTGTTGGAGGCATAGTTCAGTCGAGGATGCTACCTGGAAGACCGAGCAGGAGATGCGAGAGCAGTATCCCGGCTTGTTTGAGCCTTCAGGTACTTCTTGACCCTTACATTCGCAGACGAAAGTCCTTTTTAGTAGTGGATATTGTAATGACCCTCCTGATCATTTATGTATTTTTCCTTCTGTATCATTTAGAGCGTTCCTGTAGTGACCCCAAGTCATTTATGACTTGCTGGGACTGACAGTTCGGTCACCTAATCGTTCGTTTGGTTATTGTGCGAGCTTTAGTGTTTTTGAAGCTTTTGAACCTTGAACGATCATTTTTTATCAAAAGTTGAAGAAGATGACATTGTTATCCAATTCTGACTATTCCATCCGCTTCGAAAGGGTCATTTTAGGCTAGTAGCATGGTTTCCATGACTCCCGAGGTTTTCAGTGTGAGTCGGTGCGATTAGGCGTTTTAACTTTAAGTTTAAGCCTAAATTTGACTTTAGTCAACATTCTGAGTAAATGCACTCGGATGAGAATTCCGTCAGTGCAATTAGCTCCGTAAAGTCGAGTTTGGTCTAGATTGACCCTTCTTTTGTGTCCCGAGGTTTTTGATATTTCTCCGAGCCCTTTTGTGGTTTTTGACTTAAAATGACATTTAGGTGTGGGACCCACCTTTTTTCAAGATGACTTCATATGGAAATTTTGACTGTGCCATTGAGTCTAGAATATCGAATTTGGTATGGTTGCATATCTCGTTTGCTTGCACGGGGTTCCGAACGAGTTTGGACCAACCCGTCGGAGTTTTCAAGTTTTCAAAAAATAAGCTGAAAATCTGATATATAATGCAGAAAATCAGCACCCTTTTCCAAATTTAAAAACCTCATATCTCCCTCATTTCTCAGCAAAATAAGGCGATTCGAAGTGCGGGAGATTCGTCTTTTTGGTGGCTTTTCTATAGAGTGTTCGCAAGTTTTCGAGTGTGCGTAGTTCGAGGTAAATTTGGCAATAAACCTGACTGTTGTAACGTTTTTCGAGTTCTTATTTTTGGCTTTCTTGAATTGGTGATATCTTGCTCATTTTAGCTCAGTTTTGAGTGATTCGAAGTCTCACGTGTTGGTAATTACCGTGGCTACGTCGTGGAGTAGTCAAGGAGTGTTGGGCACCTTTCGATTCTAGTAAATTTTGAGTTTAGATTACAGCATGTTTTCTTTTAAGTTGATTAAAATGTGGTTTTCTTGCATGTTGGGTTTTGCTGCGTTTTGAGCCTCGAATTGTGTTCCATTTTGAAACACAAATTTGGCGTACTGTTTTGGGTCTCTTGGAGGAGTCAAATCCGGACAGTTCGATGTGGGTCCCACGATTCCCATTTTAACTCTATAATTGACCCGTCTCCCTTTGTTGTGATTTTGGTATCTAAACGACCATGCTAACATTGTGATCCTATATTTGATAGAGTGACAACGTTCAAGGGTCGTTCGGGAAGTAAAAGCTCCGGCAAAGTAAAAACATGTCGCTTGGAGAGAATTGAGGGTGGGTACCATTTTCCTCTTTACTTTGATTAGATACCCCATGTTAGGATCGATTGTCCATATTTCGGGTGTAGTACCATGTTAATCGGTTTAGTAGAGTTGCATGCTTATGTGCTAAATGCTATTGTATGCATGTATGCTATGTGTTTTCTGTTTTGTTCATCCTTAACCGTAGGTATGATGTCCTTAGTCTAAGTTATGCTAGCATTGCCTTAGACTTATGACCCGTGTGTTCTGGAGAACCTTGACTTTCTGTCGACGTCGTTCAGATGACTTAGCTCCTTGTAGTCTGGAGTAGCAGAGTTGAGTCTGATAGTTTGAGCCTTATATTATGCGCTATCACTGCTTGCTGCACTTCTGTATCTTCTCCCTGTAATTCTGTGGTTCTAACGCATTCTTGAAGGTTCGGTGCATCACTGGGAGTCGTGGGATTGAGGTAGTATAGGCTTGGAGCCTTTTTTGTGATTTCTTAGAGTGGACGGTGTTCCACGATGAGTATTGTTGGATTAGATCCTATTGGAGATACCATCACCCCCGGGGTCATTCTTTCTAGCTAGGTTGGGAGCGTATTGCAGGCTAGGTAGACTTGGTGATTTCGGCGATTGCCCTCGGGCCTTTCTTTCTAGCTGGGCTTGGAGTGTGTTGTTGGCTAGGTGTCCCCGGGTCGCTCTTTCTAGCTTGGCTGGGAGCTGACTACATGGTAGGAAGACTCGCGATATCTACCTCACCCACGGGTCCCTCTTTCTAGCTGGGCTAGGAGTGCACTGTTGGCTGGGGTGGAGTCTGTTAGATTATCTTGGTTACTTTGGGCTGGGTGCACAGTTTTCTTCTTTCTCAATAGACTTAACTATTTTGTGTACCTGGTGGGCTTATGGGGGTTCGCTCAGGTTTTATTTAAATTTGCGCACGAGTGTACCTTCTGGGCTTATGGGGGTCCAGTTAAGTTTAGTTTAGTTGTACTTAGTTTATTACTGGTATGCTCGTGTGCTTTCTTTTCATATCCGCTTTGACCTCTCTGTGTCTAGATTCTATCATTTCTTATTGCTTTTACCCTTTTTGCTCAATTGGCCTTTGATGCCTACTGAGTACCTGTATTTTTGGTACTCATGCTATACTCTGCATCTACTTCGTAATGCAGGTCCCAGTACCAGTTACCATCGGTGATTAGTTCCAGCCTTCTTTTGCAGTTGTGACTCGGAGAGAGCACTTGGCGTTTTGGGTTTGTCTTGTCTCATTCTTTTGTTTTATCTAGTCTTGTTGCCTTTGAGACAAACTTTGTTGTGGTCCACTTTTGGGACTTGTACTCTTTATTATATAGCTCTGTACTACTGACTTCCAGGTTCTGGGAGGGATTTCTATATATATTTATTTAGGTTTGCTTCCGCCTTGTTGTCCTTGTTTAGATTATTGCTTTCGCTTGTTTCTGCCCTTACGCTCATCGTTTGATAGTCTGGGTTACGGGTTCGCTTACCTACTGGTAGGGTATAGTAGGTGTCATCATGACTCGAGAAATCGGGTCGTGATAATAGCCCACCCCCACTGCTATATAATCCAGCACTTACAGTAAAAAAAACAAAGAGAACACAAAAAATTGATAGAAAACACAGAGAGAAAGAAAGAATAGGAGTGAGCTTAGTTCGAGAATTAAGTTAGAGTTTGAGGTTTTGTTCGTGGTTTTAGATTCGTGGCTCTTTGAAGTTCTTTTGTAATAATTAACTTTGGAAATCAGTAGATCATAGTAGTTATTTTCGTGGTGAATCAATTTTCACGAAGAGGTAATTCTAAATTCTTCTATAGCTAAAAATGAAGCAATTGTATGAAAATTGATTTCAATAATGTGAAGTTCTTCAAATGACAAAGTTTACTAAGTAATATCATTTGTGATGTATCGTTTGGTGTGACCGTTTGTGGTACTGATGAATTATTCAAGAATATATTGCCTTTATATTGCAATAAGGTTGAATGTTTATCAATATGGAATCATCCTTTTCACCTTAATCTTCCTTTAAAGGTTCAATATATATTATTGCAATTAAATTGAGTAAATTAACATTATTGTTTCTCTATCTGTTAGTTTTCTCATTTAGGTATTATTTTTTTTGCACATGACTTTAATTTAATTAGTCTAGTTTGATCCAAAGGTGGTTGTTGCTTGCTCTTAGTTTTCTTTATTACAGTACTTTTATGTACATTTATTTGACTGTACAAAATAATAACTTCATTTATGCCTTTAGTTTAGTTGCATGTAAATTCCTTAGAGGTCCTGCATTAGTCATCGTTTGAAATTTCTAGATCTTAATAAATAAATAATACTACAATACTTAGGGAGACAATTAATTATTAAAATAATTTTTATCGTACCTGAAATATTAAAAGTGGAGGAGGTGAACTAAGTCATTAATTCATCAATGTGAGATAGTTCTTTTATTAATAATTTCATACTATCAAATTTATTTATTTTAGATTTCGTTTAACTTTAAGTTTTTTTTCTTACAAACCTTTGGTGAAGGAATATATTATTATATCATTGTTTATGTCAAATTCCTCTCAATTAATTTTAAGAGCAATAATAAATAACTAGAATTAAAAAAAAAACTGAAAAGGAAAATTTTTCGACATAGTAGATACCATTTAAAATTGTTAGAAAAAGAAAGAACAAAAAGGAAAATTTGAATTCAAACAAAAGGAAGAAAAAAAAAACGTTCAGTTAAAAAGTAAAAAAAATAATAAAAAAAGAAAAGAAAAGAAAGGAAACGCAAATAAAAAAATAATAAAGAAAATAAGGGGAAAAAAAAAGAAGAACTAGAACTTGGAAAGCATGAAAAAGAAAAAGAAAACAAATAATAATCATAAAAAATTAACGTGAAAAAAAATATAAAAATAAATAAATAAGTTTAATTTCTTTAGAATATTGTTTCTAAAATTAATTCTAATTTCCATCAAATTCTAACTCCTATTATAATCCAACTATCTATTTTTAAATCCAAATACAAAGAACAATCCTAAAATTACTCGAACTCTAAAAATCTCATTCCCACACAAATTCTAATTTCTAGAAACTAGATACCAATATATACTCTACCCATAATAACGTTAAAAAAACAAAATATAAATACACAAAAAGAAGGAAAAAGAAAATACGGGTGATTCAAGTTTCAAATTCGTAAAGGTCCATTTCTTAACCTTATGTTATTTTATTTTGAGTAAATTTATGCGTTTACACATTTTTATTAATGGACACACACTAATAAAAAATAAGACAATTTAAATATATTTTAAAATAAATAAGATAGTTTCAAATAAGTTTTAAAATAAATCAAAGAATGAGGGTAAATAATTTTTCTTATTATTAAATAATATAATATCCAAATATTAAGTCAAGTCATACTAAAATCAATAAAGCAACCGTGTTAGAACCACGGGACTCGAGGGGTGCCTGACACCTTCTCCTCGGTCAACAGAATACCCGAATTTCTAGTTCGCAGACCAATAAAAATAAAGAGTCAAAATTTCCTTTTGATTAGAGATTTAAATAAGGTGACTTGGGACCAAAGGTCAATTACAAGTGGCGACTCTATAAAATTGATAATCCCTTTTCAAAATATCACTTTAATTGAAAAAACTCTCTTTCTTCCAAAAATCATAATTTTGAGGAAAAAGAAGGGGTGTGCCAGATGGCGACTCTGCTGGAGATAACCACAATTCGACCTTATAAATATTGACTTATGTATGGCTTTATTTATTTATTTATTCATTTATATTTTTTGGACATTTTATTTGTTGGCTTAATGTGATAATTGTTTACTTATTTATTGTTTTAATATTATTTGAACTGCATATAACTGTCTTGTCACGACTCAGACCTATTCCCCGAAAGTGACATGGCGTACTTGACCCCAAAGGGGACTCATACAAGCCTCATAGCCTTTCATTGCATTTGACATAGAAATAGTGCGGAATTAAAGACTTATTTAAATCCAAACAATCCAAAATACTCATTAAAATCTTTTGAAAGACACAACGGAAGTCTAAGTCTCACATGTCCATCTAAACAATGACTTGAAAACTAAAGTAGGGTCACGACCCTTTACAATCGAAAATACTTGCAATGTCTATTACATGAAATAAAAGAAACTTCTAAACACTTGTTCTCGATCTATGAGGATATACCACTTGATCTTGGAGGAATAGCAATCCAAGCACTTGAACTAGGGAGTAAGCAATCACTTGCCGGAACTTACATTTGTAGTAAAACATGAAGGAGAATGGGGTTAGCACAGTTAAGTACTAAGTATGACAGTCATGCAAAAACATGCTTAAAATGGACAAAACTAGGAGGAAACGTCGACTCCACATCAAAAAGCTCAATGCAATGCAAGAAAGTAGGAACTACTTCTACAAACTCACCATCATCGTAACTTCACATTTCTCATTACATTGGAGGCATTGCCTTCTACAACTCACATCATGCTCATCACAACATCATTAAGCACATTATTCAATTCTTCATAAAAACACATTTAGGCATGTTCAACTTTTAGCCTCATGAAGCATATAGACAATTCATACCAAATGCACATTTAACATGAGGAACATAATTCATGAAAACTCAATTTCTCACTTAAACATAAACTCATTAAGAACATGCATAACATAAGGAGAACATGGAAACACATATTCACACATGACTCCAAAACATGAAACATGCTAACATGAAACAACATAGGAACCTCAACAAGACATTCACAACCATAAGGAACTATCACTTACCGGTACCTTCATTCGGATTAGCTCATTTGTCCTTGTTAGCTTGAAGAGCATAGAAACGGTTCCACTTTGGAGCATTAATATTCGGGCCATTAAGAGAAGCTTGTTTGGCCTCCCTTCCTCTCTAGCCATAAGAGTAGGAAAATATTTCACTTGGTGATCATTCTTTCCACAACCATAGCACCCACTAGTACCGGCTAAGAACTTCCCATGATGCTTCTTTCCACAATTGTGACAAGTAGGTTTAGCAAATGGAGGTCCACTATCTTTCTCTTGGTTACCCTTAGGAGCACTTGAAGAATCTTGGTTTGGAGCTATTTTCTTGAACCTAGGTTGACCTTGCTCATCGGTCCTAGACCTCTTCAAATCCCTATTCATCCTCTTAAGTTTGGACTCCTTAATAGATTGAGCATACACCATGAGTCTAGAAATGTTCATATCATCATGGAGCATAGCCATATGGCACTCTTCCTTAACTAGATCGGATACACCGGTAACAAATCAACTCATCTCATCCCTAGGGTTAGACACCAAAGATGAAGCATAGTTAGACAATAGGGTAAATTTCAATGAATACTCCTCCACACTCATATTACCTTGCCTAAGGTTGATAAAATCATCCACCTTAACCTCCCTCTTCTCACGGGGAAAGTACTTACTAAGGAAAGCTTCCTTAAACTCTTTCCATTCTATAGAACCCACTCCGATAGGCCTATTACTTTTCCATTGAGTGAACCAAACTTGGGGAACATCTTTCAATTGGTATGAAGCAAGTTCCGCTTTTTCTCTAGAAGTTACCCCCATAGCATTCACTATTTTATACGCCTCATCCAAAAAGTCTTGCGGATCCTCTCCCACCTTCGAACCTAGGAACACCGGAGGATTCATCCTCACAAAGTCCCTCAACCTAAAAGCAATAGTACCCTCCAAAGCATTCACCCTAGGCCCCACATCTCTATTAACTTGGGCCGTCATGGCTTGGGCTAAGGTTAGAAAAGCCGACCTAATCTTTTCATTAGTCATGTCCGGAGCACCAACCGGAACTTGATTGCCTTGAGGAACTTGGTCACCTTGAGGACCTTGGGGATCTTGGGGAGGAACTCCTTTGTTCACAATTTCCTCTTCCACTCTCCTTACGGTAGTCCTTCTTGTATTCATATCCTATAAACACAAGAGAAGGATTAGGAAAAGGAATACATATACAGCTAAACTTTAAGGCACGACTTCAAGAATAATGAAAGAAGTGTAATTTCTAACATCCTATTGCCTCTCGCTCATAGATGTGTCGCGACTCACACGGATGAACAAGACTCTATTGGACGTGGCTTGTGAGACATCAACCCTAAAATATCTTGTGCTCTGATACCATATTTGTCACGACCCGGACCTATGCCCCAGAAGCGACACGGCGTACTTGACCCCAAAGGGGTCTCATACAAGCCTCATAGCCTTTTATTGCATTTGACATAGAAATAGTGCGGAATTAAAAACTTATTTAAATCCAACCAATCCAAAATACTCATTAAAATCTTTTGAAAGACACAGCGGAAGTCTAAGTCTCAGAGGGCCATCTAAACAATGACTTGAAAACTAAAGTAGGGTCACGACCCTTTACAATCAAAAATACTTGCAATGTCTATTACATGAAATAAAAGAAACTTCTAAACACTTTTCCTCGATCTATGAGGACATACCACTTGATCCTGGAGGAATAGCAATCCAAGTACTTGAACTAGGGAGTAAGCAATCACTTGCCAGAACCTACACTTGTAGTAAAATATGAAGGATAATGGAGTTAGCACAATTGAGTACTAAGTATGATATCAATTCAAAAACATGCTTAAAATGGACATTTTGTTTGAAAGTCATGCTACTATGCCATTTTGATAAAATCTCATGAACACACGTATAAAAGACATAATATTCAAACATAACTAACATGCAAGTCATTTATCAACATTAGAGACATAATCAACATACAAACCATTACCTTCAGTTTAAGTATCCACCTCAAGTACTCTTTATGCTATACCTTGTGTAATGTATGGATAGCGTCCCACACCACCATCCACACCAAGGTACCACATTAAGGTCACCAAAGGTGAACTTACCATTCAACCTTTCCATATTCAACAATACTCACACATAAGAGTTAACATTACACACGTCATATCATCACATAAGGACCTTTACCTAAGACAACTCTAAGTCATACTTGTGCAATGTGCAAGTAGCATCCCATACTACTACTCACACTAAGAACTCCTTTGAAGTCACCATAGACAAGGCACATTCATATACAATAAGTCATGACAAGGAAGTAACTCATAATACAACCCAAGTATAACATGCATCTTTACATTTAAGCATATAAGAGTCAACATTCTTCAATAGCTTCATTTAGAGGACTTTCATACATTTGTCATTAAGATTTAGAGAACTCACTATGACCCTCTCAAAGCCTACTCGTGCAATGCATGGATGACATCCCATACTACCACCCACACTTCATACAACTCCTCAAGAAACCATAATGCACATCTCATATGATGGGAATAAGTGTTTGATCGACATAGACTACGTTAGCTTGACATGGAATCCGGTGTCATGAAACCCCACACCATAAGAGGTGGTCTACTTGCCTAAGGAAGAACAGTTCATCCAGCTTTGGTGAATCCAATAGCTAGGACCTATGTCGGCACACAGTTATGGGATATGAAAGATGTTCATTGAAATCCGGCCTAACGTAGGGAGAACTTCCATCTAACCATATCCTCTCGGTACTTTGCCTCCATTCCCATAGAGTAGTTCATTTTCATTAACATTATTGTACTTGAGAGGGCCACAAACATTAGGCCTACCAACCCAAAGTACACCACCACCATTAGGTCTACCGATTCAAGGTACATTTAAGGATATCTCATTGACTTTCCTAGAAAGGGGCACCACCATTAGGTCTATCGCTTTAAGGTTCATCATTTTACACAAGGAGGGCCACCATTATTAGATCTACTAACCCTTACCTTTACCTCATATTAGACATCACATCGATGTTTGACTTAGTTATTACTTCGCACCAATCGACACTAGACTATTAGATAGTATCACACTAAATCTATATTGATAATTCTTTTCTTGTTGATTACCTCCTTGGTCCGACAAGTAGCAACAAGGCGAGTTCTAACGTTTGCAACTGCTAAAAAGACTTCTAGACGAAAGAATTATCAATGCATGCAAAACACTATTCAAGAATTGCTTATTTACTATTCATACTTTCTTAATCGCTCATGGTTCCCACAATCCTAGTTGTGGAGTTTAGTTACCCATAATCATATGAACACAATTCATTGTTTTAGATGAAAGAATAATGAACTTACGTAAGAAGAATAATGAACCCATAAATTCAACTTGAATTGCAACACCAAAATCTTCAAAATGAACTTAGGAAATTAAGAATTTCTAAAGTTGCGAGTTCTTCTCCCAAGTCAAGAACTAGAATAAATTTAATAAAGTCTAACCACCAAAAATGAAGTTTACATACCCTATTTATATAAAACAAATCCTAAAATAAAAGGGAAACAAAATAAGGAAAAAAACTGCAGGATGCGTCTCCATTCCCCGAGGTTGACCTACGGTCCGTAAGTCGAGTGAAGGTCCAAAGGTCTCTTCTGTGGCTCCATACTTGGCTGATTTGAAATCTTCACAAATCCACCTCTCTCAGTCAGCTTCCATGAACCAGCAGCACGGTCCGTCAGTGAGACGACAGACCGTCAGTCACCTCCATCACTCCATACTTAGATTATTTCAACTCAGGTACTGGAACCACTTCGCTGATCACTTCTATGAAGCTGCAGGATGGATCGTAAGTCATACGACGGTCCGTCAGTCCCCACCGTGGTTGACTCTTTTTAGCACTTACCTCAGCTACATCTTCATCTTTTCACGCCTGAGTTTATTTCCTGAAACTACAACAAAACACACATAAAACTACACAAAAAGGCCTTTAGACATTCACAAATGCTAAGTGAAATGTATCAATAGTACCGTAAACTCATGGTACATCACGCCCCCTTTATTTACTTGTTTCAGAAGTACGTTGACTAAACGAGTATAATCCTAAGATGAACTTAAGTCTAGTCCATATTCCTCTTGGGATCGACCCCAACCTTGGGGTCTTTACTTGATAACGATTACTTACGCTTCTTTAGGGAGGTGTACTTTGAGCGTATCAATAGCACAAAGAATTGTTGAATTCTAAAAAGATTCATTGAGAAGTTAATCAAGGATAAGGTAATCGAGATACATAATGAAGAAGCACCAAATGTGTCACCAATAACCCACTTCCTGCTCACAATAATGACCATGTTGTGGGGATGGCAGGCATTTATGAAGATTGCCAATAAACAAGTAGAACAAACATGTAAAACAGGGTTTCAAAAGAAGAGGCAAGTATGGTTTTAGAGCCTATACAAAAGGCACCATTAATTGTGAAAGGTGCAAGTTCAGAATTTGGGGACTCAAGAAAGCTAGTGTTGTATGTCCCTAGAGCTATCAAAAGAAGAGAAGTACCGTTGAATGGACCAAAATTGTACATTCCCGATAAGCTTTCAACATCTGATCAAAATCAAGAAACTATGAAAGAGCCAGTTGTTATACAAATCGCAACACAACTTCTAATGTTAAACACCAAGACCGTTCCCTGGAACTACAACAATGTCGTTGTTTACCACAAGGGAAATGAGATCGTTGAAGAAACAAATGAAACAAGAGGCTTAACTCGTTCCGAAAGTTGTTATGCTCCGGGAGAATTGAGGAGAGACAAACAAGCAAAAGAAAATCAGTTGCCAGTAAAAAAAACCTATCACTGAGGAAGAGGCGAAAGAATTTCTGAAAAAGATGAAAGCCCAAGATTATTCTATTATTAACCCATTGAGGAAGACGTCCGCCCAAATTTCTTTGTTGTCATTACTCATACATTCTAACGAGCATCGTGAAGTTTTAACCAAAATCTTGAATGAGGCACATATCTCAGAAAATATCACGGTGGGTCACTTGGAAAAGATGGCCAGCCGAATATTTGAGGTAAATAGAATCACTTTCGCTGATGATAAATTGCCTTTGGAAGGTTCTGGGCATAACAAGGCTCTACACTTAACCGTGAAATGTGAAGAACACTATGTGAAGAGGGTCATGGTCGATGGAGGATCGGGTGAAGACATATGCCCTCCTTCCACTCTACAAAATTTAAAAATTAGCATTGATAGAATTTGTACTAACAATGTATTCCTACGGGCATTTGATGGTGCAAATGGGACACTCTTGGTGAAATTTACTTAACTGTAACAATTGGACCACTGGAGTTCGGAATCACTTTCCAAGTTATAGATATTGAAACTTCATACAATCTACTTTTACGTAGGCCATAGATCCACCTGGCTAGAGCTGTGCCGTCTACTCTGCACCAAGTGGTCAAGTTTGAACATCACAAACAAGAAATCATTGTCCATGGTGAAGATGATCTCCCGATCACCTGAGATTCTTCAATACCATGCATTGAGGCCAAAAGAGGTTGTGAATCCCTCAACTATCAGTCTTTTAAGATAATAACAGTCAAGCAGTTCTTGGAAGGAAAGCCTATCCCACAACCTCATCTATCCTCTGCTTCAGTCATGGTGGTGGCTCAAATGGTACAGAATGGCTATGAACCTGGAAATGGACTAGGGTTGTCTTTACAAGGAATCATGGATCTCATCAATCCAATGGGTAATCAAGAGAAATTTGGTTTGGGTTTCAATCCAACCAGATCAGATAGGAAATGGTCAAAAGATCGTAAAAAAAAATGTTTGGAATTTGTTGAAACCAATCTCCCATATTGCTCAATCTTTCACTAAATCTCGAGGAGAACTGAGTCCAGACTTACCTATCCAAAATGATGTGGATGAAATGTGTCAAGGTATCAAGGAAATGTTTTATGAGGTAAACATGACTTAGATGGGTGATGGCATGTAACACCTCGCTATTTGAAAGAGCTAAAAATTGAAAGAATCAAATTTGGAAATAGCAAATCTTAAAATTTTTGTAAGATATGCTAAGTATGAGTTTTGGGTCAACTTCAAATAACCATAACTCTTAGAACAAAATGAGTTAGGTGGGCTAAAAGGTATCAAATGAAAGGTCTTGGAATCATCTTTCCAACACCACCGAGTTTGCTAACTTTCAAGCTCGTATGAGGGAGATATGCCTGTTTGAAGTTGGGATATCCATTTAAGGAAAGTTACCCGGATATAAGAGGGGTATTTTGGTCTTTTCCTTATTCTATCATATTTATTCCATTTTTAGTAATTAATCAGGGGTGTAAACTGATTTGGTTCAGTTTACGCAATCTAAATTAAAGCCTAGGGTGTGTGAATAGTTCAAGAAGAGAAGAAAAGGAGAAAAGTCAAGGTGTTCTTGGAGATTTCTTGTGGAATCAAAGATCGTTTCGCCAAAGGTTGATCCCTAATGAGGTATGTGAGTTCACATAGTGTTGGGTTCGTTCACCCACGTGCCAAGCATGTGTATTTCAGCGAAATTCGTTCTAGAAAGTTGAAAGTTTGATGATCTGGAATTGTGTTCTTGAAATTGTCTTTTGTTCTTGAGTTAGGATGGGGTTGTTGAGTTCTTGAGGAAATCGTGCTGATTTTAGAGTCGTTTATCAGTAGATTCTTGTGTACATGTGATAGGTATCTGAATCTATAGAGAAATTGAGAAAAAGAATCGAATCTAGATGAATTGGGGTTAGAAAACGAGGAAGAAAAAGTCGGACAAAAAATAAGTACCAGGTCCGCGATGCGGACCTGTTCCTTCAGAGTAAAATTTTCCTCTCCGCGTCACGGAGAGATCGCAGACCCCACTGTCTAAAATTTATTTCACGACCAAATAATAAAATGCAGCTCTGCGTCGCAGACTTTCTCCCAGACAGTGTTTTTTTTACCGTTTCTCATGATTTACTATCTGAAAACACTCTTAGCATCACGATATCCTTCCTATAACAAATCATAACCTTGAATTCATTAATTCAAATTCGAGGTAGAGTTAAGAGTCAAGTCTTGAGAGTTCTTTGAGTCATTTCAAAAGTCTTTTACAATTGTTTTAAGACTTGAATATTAAGTTGAGTAAGAGTAAGATTGAAGTTCATTTTCTTCAAAAGATTATATGGAAACTAAGTATTCCCAAACGAGTAAATGTTTTCAAATTTAAACAAGAGAGAAAACACCGATTTCCAAGAGATATTTTGAGCTAGTTTTTTTATAATTATCTCAAACCACAGAAAGAGTTATGTTTTTAAACATATGAGCTAGTTACATTTTGGGAGTAGTATTGAGCACCGATTCGGGGACGAGTACTAATTTCCACGAGAGCTTTTGAGCTAGTTTTTGAGTAATTATCTCAAACCACATAAAGAGTTGTTTTTAAACATATGAGCTAGTTACATTTTGGGAGTAGTATTGAGCACCGATTTGTGGATGAGTTGAGTTTAGATAATTCAAAGTCTCCATAAACTATGTAGCCAACATGAATAGAAGAGGGTCATACCTTTAAGATGATTCCTTAATTATTTTAGCATAGACTAGTGGATCCCACTTAGTAGTTAGGTTCTATACCATCGGCATGGTATAAGACGGCCCTGGTAGCGTGAGGCAAGACGGTGTATCATCACATAACTCATAGTGATGGTTGTCGATTAGAGAAACTCCCATAGAGATATTTTGTATTCTAATATACATAAAGTTACTTGTATTTTCATATACAAACCAAGTTTTTGTTGTATTTTTCAATACACTGAGTTGTTTTCTACATGTTTTAAAGCTTTTCTTTATATTGCATTTGTATTACTACATTACATTGAAATGAGTTGAGTTGAAATGGGACCATGTAACTTTCTTTAGTTCCACTTTCAAGCTTATGTCTTGTTTAAATTTTCCCTTACATACTTGTACATTCAATGTACTAACACCATTTGGCCCGCATCATTTCATGATGCAGATATAGGTAACCAGGATCAGCATCCAGCGCTTCTTTGATACAATTTAGCTTTTCAGAGTCATTTGGTGAGCCTCCTTGCTTTCTGGAGGATCCCTTTATTATTGATTTATATTTCAGTTGTTAGGATGATCAGGGGTCTTGTCCTGACATCCCTCTTAGTATTAGAGGCTTCATATACAAATAGTTATTAGTTCATTAGTCTTGCTAGATCAGTTGTTTTGATTATAAGACTTTAGTTGCCTTACTGTCCAGTTGAATGTTTTTCTTTTATAACATTCTAGTTTATTTTAGGAACTTATCTTTGTTGATTAACATCTTCCGCTGAGTAGTAAGCCAGACCAAGGGTTCGCTTAGGGCAAGAAATGGTTTACGAGTGAAAGTCCCGCCAGGGTGTAGGCTCGAGGTGTGACTAACTTGGTATTATAGAACAGAGTTCAAGATTGGTGACCTCAAGTCCAACCCTAAGGAGAGGTCACCAATGGTGAGTTCCGGGAAGCTATCCGGATGTTGAGTCAAGCTGTGACCAATCAAGTTGAATAGAGAGAGAATCGACAGGAAGTGGCTGATACTTCTAGGATCCGTGAGTTTTTAAGGATGAATCATCCAAGCTTCACTGGTTCAAGTGTCACAGAGGATTTGGAAAACTTTGTGGAAGATCTTCAAAATGTTTTTGAGATTATGCACATAGCTGATGCTGAGAGGGTGAAATTAGCTTCATACCAACTAAAGGGTGTCGCTAGAATCTTAATTGATAAATGGAAAAAGAATAGGTCTGAAGGTGCACCACTTGTGAGTTGGGCTATGTTTGAGAAGGCCTTCTTGGG
This sequence comes from Solanum acaule, assembly GCA_036250505.1. Lineage (NCBI taxonomy): Eukaryota > Viridiplantae > Streptophyta > Magnoliopsida > Solanales > Solanaceae > Solanum > Solanum acaule. The sequence continues at coordinate 6,178 of JAJOOR010005140.1, read as the reverse complement.
GCGTTTCTTTCCCCTTGAACTGAGAGAAGCAAATGTACAAGAATTCCTTACTCTGAAGCAGGAATCTATGAGTGTTCATGAGTACAATCTGAAGTTCACTTAACTTTCCCGCTATGCTCCGGAGATGGTTGTGTACCTGAGAAGCAGGACTAGTTTGTTCGTTGCTGGGTTGTCTTGTCTGTCAATTAAGGAGGGCAAGGCCGCTATGCTGATAGGAGATATGGACATAGCAAGGCTGATGATCCATGTGCAACAGGTTAAGGAGGACAATTTGAGGGATAGAGAAGAGTTCAGAAATAAGAAGGCTAAGACATCAGGAAATGAGTCCGGACAGCAGAAGATTAATGCCAACCAGTCATCTTTCCAACATAAACATAAGGGACCTATTCCATCATCTGCTAGTGCATCTGCCCCAAGGAACAAAGGTGAGTTCCACATTCAAAATTCACAAAATTTTAGAGCTAGACTTATGCAGTCTCAAGGTAGTGTGGCACAATGAGGTAATAGGACTCCTGCATGTACTAAGTGTGGTAGGACTAACTCAGGAGTGTGTCGTGATGGCTACACTGGTTGCTTCAAGTGTGGTCAGAATGCTCACTTTATGAAAGAGTGCCCTAAGAACAGACTAGGTAATGGTAATGGGGGCAATAAAGCCCAATCTTCTTCAATTGCTCCACCAGACAGATTTGCATCTAGAAGAGCTACTCAGGCGAAGGTGGAGGAACAAACCGAATGTATGCTATCACTAGTTGCAAAGAGCAAGAGGATTCGCTAGATGTTGTCAGTGGTATGATCAAAGTCTTTAATTTTGATGTTTATGCTTTTCTAGATCCAGGAGCGAGTCTATCTTTTGTGATTCCTGATATTGCCATGAATTTGGATGTTCTTCCTGAGAATCTTCTTGAGCCCTTCAGTGTTTCTACACCTGTTGGTGAGTCTATTCTAGCTAAGAGAGTCTATCATGATTGTACCGTTTCATTCAATCACAAGAGCACCATGACTGATTTAGTTGAGTTAGACATGGTAGATTTTAATGTCATTCTAGGTATGGTCTAACTTCATGCATGTTATGCCTCAGTCGATTGTAGAACTCGAGTTGTTAAGTTCCAGTTTCCTAATGAGCCAGTTATAGAGTGGAGTAGTAGTTCAACAGTACCTAAGGATCGTTTCATTTCGTACCTTAAGGCAAGAAAGTTAGTTTCCACAGGGTGTTTCTATCAATTAGTTCAAGTTAATGACTCTAGTGTTGAGACACCTTCTATTTAGTCAGTCCTAGTAGTAAGAGAGTTTCCAAAAGTTTTTGTGAAATATCCTCCCGGAGTCCCTCTTGAGAGAAAAATAGACTTCGATATAAATATTCTACCTAATACTCATCTTATCTCTATTCCTCCATATAGATTGGCTCTAGCAGAGTTGAAAGATCTCCTTGAGAAAGGTTTTATTTGACCAAGTGTCTCACCTTGGGACGATCCAGTCTTATTTGTGACGAAGAAAGATGGTTCTCTTAGAATGTGCATAGATTACCGTCAGTTGAACAAGGTTACTATCAAGAATAAGTATCATCTTCTGAGAATTGATGATCTCTTCGATCAACTTTAGGGTTCCACTTGTTTTTCTAAGATATACCTCAAATCTGGCTATAATCAGTTTAGAGTACGAGAAAGTGATATGCCCAAGACAATTTTCACAACCCGTTATGGTCATTATGAGTTCCTAGTTATGTCATTTGGTTTGACTAATGCTCGTTCATCATTCATGGACCTTATGAACAGAGTATTCAAGCCTTATTTAGATATGTTTGTTATCGTATTCATTGAAGTGCAAATGTTCTCTTATTTTTTGTAGAAGTAAGATAATACGCAACATAAAGTAAGTCGAGGAGTTTTAATTATCAATATCAAAGGGAGAATTTATTAACCATTTGTTACCGAATACGAATAACATGGATTTTGATAAAGTATAAAGAGGGCCTTAGAGGTGTGTGAGCAATCGACTACACATTTCGCCTAATGGATAATTACCAATTGCTTGAAATTGTTGAATATCAATTGGTAGGATAGGTTCTAGCTATAATAACCATTTCAATCGACTATTATGCTTCAAGTGAGTTCTTTCGAACCTCAACAAGCTTAGCATTACGAAACAACCCAATTCCTTAACACAACCCACTTTACCTAGCTGAGTGGTAAAGGCGTATGCCAATACAATTATCAATCATTTAATCGACTCTAAACCATTTTCGCACACTAGCATCGAGTGTTGAATTAGAACTTAATTTGCAATTTCACTTCATGAATTAAAACATGAATAAACAATTGAACTCATTTGAAAACAACAGCAAAACTAGCAATTAATCAACACCCACAAGCTAATACACAGTCGATTACATACTCACACACCTATGGAAATGGGTTTAGCAACACATAATGAAAACCAAGGAATAATTACCTAAATGATGTTTCATCAAATTGACAAAATCTCCAAAGCTTAATGCCAAAATTAAGACTAAAATCTTTAATCATTAATATCTAAGCTCAAAAACTTCTATAAGATTGTTCAATATTGTCAAAGTATCTAAAACTCTCTCCAAAACTGTGTTAGATTTGTTTTCTCTCTCCAAAAATCAATTTATACTTTTCCAAAAAATTTCAAAAGTTTCAGAGCGCGGGCTTACTCGGCCAAGTTAGTCGGGCTCGCCGATGGTTCGGCGATCTGCCTACCAGTTCCTTCTCTCTCCTTTTGGTGTAACTTTTGCACCCAAATGTCTGCAAACTTAGGCGAGTTGGTTCGAGCTCGCCATTACATTCGATGCTTCACTAAAGTTCTCTCTTCATCGCCGAGTTGGCTCTTTCCCTAAGCTAGTTGTCCGGATTATTTGGTGACCTGGGAGCCCACTTGGCAAGTCGCCGAGTGGCTTTTGGGAGCTTCACCTATCCTTTTATTTATCTTTTTCAAACTTTTTTGCTCCTTTTCGCATCGTAATGTTCTTGCCTTGTTCTTAAACCTTCATTTCGCAAATAAACACTTTAACATCAGTTATGGAAACAAAAAAAAACATTGAGGACACTAATACATTGAATAGGATGCCCTAAATGAGTGAAAAATTCTCGACTCATCAAAACCCCCAAATTAAACTTTTGCGTGTCCTCAAGTAAAACACAAGATCGATCAGGTCGACAAGGATGTCTACAAGAAATGTTCCTTGAGACTCAAGATGAATCCACACAAGGTTCAAATCCACATATACAATGTTCAATTGTGCAGTTCAAGTTTCAAACTATGACTAGGTATCATCAAAGAGAGTTCAAGCTCACAATGCTAGCTTCAAATGCAAATTTATGCCTAACAAAAGTATTTGAATGCCCTCACACCAAGAATGATTCCTTTCTCCCACAAAGCCAATTTAGGATTACAATTAAGGAATTGAAATCAACTTTCACAATCCCAATGAGAAAAACAAGCATCATTTTACCCATAGGCTTTCCCGTTTTCTCCAACCAACACATCAGTTAGCTTATGCAAGATCAAAAAGGTGTTTCAAGGCTTGTAATAAGGTTGAGGGTAAGGGTATGATCATTTTGGCTTAGTAACTTCTACCTTCATGAAGCGTGGCTCAAATTTCACTTCTTTTCCTTTTCTTTCACTCTTTTCATCTTCATACCTCATCATTGTCCTATTCATAACAACCAAATTTTTTTGTTATAGGTCATCGGATAGCCTTTTTATTTTCACATCAATGAACAAAGGATACAAATTTATCATTCTTTTCTTTCCTTTTTTATATGTAGGGGTTCCATCGGTTCCATCTTTTTCATTCACATACGTTCCCAAGGATGAATTTCACAAACTTCTTGCTTGTTTCTTCCTCATTCTTACCACACTCCCAACTTAGGCTTTTGTGATAAGTTGGCTATTCAAACAAACCAATGCTTCACGAAAGTTATAGGTGGGAAAGACATGGCAATTTCAACAACCGCTTTAAACATTTGCATTCATGTTTCATCCAAAGAAAAGGTTAAGCTCAAATATTGCAAAGCTATGTTCACACGCTCACAAGATGGTTACGTAGAGGTATAGCAACTGGGTTCACTCTAAAAAATATAGGCCTAAGATCATTTCCTTCATTCACCAAAGCTAGTCAATTGGACCAATAGGGCAAGTTCTAGGTATCTTCACACACACTTTTCAAGTAAACCTCCCCACACATGCTATCAAACACACTCATTGATTACAACTCTACATGATCAGCTTGCGTGCAACGGTCATCACAAGACTCACCTCGACAATTCGACTAGTCACAATGCGATGCTAAGAGTTCACAAAAAACCTATGCAACTCAAATTTCCTCATTGGACTTGCACAACATATCGTTCATCAAGAGCACTATTCAAGTCATCGGTATTGATCATAGCCAACACTTAAATATTCAAGAGAACATTAACAACATTCACAATCAAGCAATCAAGAGAGACCTTCACCCCGCCAAAAAGAATTAAGTAGTGTCCTCAATGCAAAATAAAAACTAAAAGTATCAACATGGAATTAACTGGAGGGAGAGTAAGGTTCAATGATTGAGAGGATGAAGTTTGAATTGAACAAGATCGTAAGAGAAATGACTCTTCAGTTTACATGCCAATTGGAGAGTTGTTCAAATATCGCCGTTCCACTTGGTGACTCTCCAATCGCACCTCAGCTCGCTAAATTTTACAAAACTTGAGGCCTTTCAAAGGGCAGAACGGTGATAAAAGTCAAGTTCACTGATCCAATTCGGTGACTCGCTAGTGAGCCATTAGCTCGCCCAATCTTCTAGAACCTTCCTCACTTTTTATTTCACTTGGGAGATGCATTTGGGCAACCATAAAAGTACTTCGCACACTCGCTGATCTATCCAACCCCTTGCCCATTTGTCTTGTTTCCAAGATACTAACTCTAACTTGCTCATTCATCAAATGTTATTCAAATAACAAAAACTAAAACTTGGGTTGCATCTTAAGAAGCGCCTTAGTTAATGTCGTGGCACGACGTGGACATGCATTCAAGCATCATCCAAATACACAACATCAATCACCGTTGCACTTGGGCACTATCCAAAGTACATCTTTAGCATTTGTCCATTCACCTTGAACATTGACCCATCCACACTTTCAACTTCAATTGCCCCATTAGTTAATAGTCGAGTCACTTTAAACGGTCCCAACCATTTTGACTTGAGCTTACTCAGAACAAGTCTCAAACGAGAGTTATAAAGCAACACCATATCACCGACTTTAAACTCCTAGTGAAGGATTTTTGAATCATGTCATTTTTTTGATTTATTCTTATAGAGGGCTGAACTCTCATAAGCTCAAAGCAGAAAATCTTCCAACGTTTGGAGTTGATCATCTCTATCCTTCGATGCGTCTTCCCAATTCAAGTTCATGGCCTTCAAGGCCAATAATGCCTTATTCTCAAGTTCCACCAGTAGATGACAAAACTTACCGAACATTAATTGATATGGGGACATACCAATCAGAGTCTTGAAGGTAGTTCTGTACGCCCAAAGAGCATTATCTAACTTTCAGGACCAATCGGTTCGATTTGTATTAACTGTCTTGGCCAAATTTCCTTTGATTTCTCGGTTTGACACCTCAACTTTCCCACTTGTTTGTGGATGAGAAGTGGTAGAAACCTTTTGCTTAACTCCATACTTGCTTAGCAACGATGCAAACATTCGGTTACAAAAATGCGAACCCCTATCACTAATGATTGCACGTGGAATGCCAAACCTAGTGAAAATGTACGTCTTAAGGATTGAACCACACTTCTTTATTCATTATTGGGTAAGTCCACCGCCTCTACCTATATGGAGACATAATCTACAGCTACCAAAATGTATTTGTTCCCATAGGAACTCACAAGAGGACCCATAAAATCGATTCCCCAAACATCAAACAATTTTACCTCTGGAATGGGAGTGAGAGGTAATTCATGCATTTGTGGTTCTCTCCCTAGATTTTGGCATTGCACACACTTCTTAACAAGGGAGTTCACATCTTTATATAATGTCGGTGAATAATAACTACTTTGAAGTACCTTCACATGTAATTCATGCATTTGTGGTTCTCTCCCTAGATTTTGGCATTGCACACACTTCTTAACAAGGGAGTTCACATCTTTATATAATGTCGGTGAATAATAA